>JASANE010026676.1:0-81105 GCA_030248225.1 Trileptium ribeirensis
TTTAACTTACCAAGAAAATTCTGTGTTTATTTTACATCCCTCCTCCACTTTTCAAAATCTCTTTCGTCTGTTCTCTTATTCGCGGAAATTTGTCGTTCTATTTCCTTTCCCCATTTTTAGGTCGGACCAAGCAAAATTTCTCTGCGTCCCACCTCGATTCCTCCTTGATTTTCAAACTTTCTTCCTTCTTCTTATTTCTCAAATTCGTCCCTCTATTTCCTTTTTTTATTTATGACGGGAAGAAAAATCTGGTTTTACTCCATTCCTCCTTTTTATCTTTTCAAAACTCTCCTCCTCATCGTTCTTTATTTTGAAATTTGTCTTTTTATTTCCTTCATTTTAACTTGACCAAGAAAGAGTCTGTGTTTGGTCTCATTCCCTCTCTTTTCTCATTTTCAACTCTCTTCCCGTCGTTCTTCTCTATTGTGAAATTTGTCGTTTATTCCCTTTTATTTTAGTCTACGAAAGAAAATTTGTGTTTACTCTATTCCTCCTTGATTTTCAAAACTTTCTTCTGTTGTTCTCTATTTTTTGAAATTCGTCCTCTATTTCCTTTTTATTTAACTTGAATAATGCGTTTGATCTCGCATTTCCTCCTTGATTTTCAAAAACTCCCTCCCGTTGTTTTTCTCTCATCCGTGAAATTTATCGTTTATTTCTTTTATTTCAAAGCTTGACCAGAAAATTCCGGTGTCAATCATTCCCTCTATTTTCAAAACTTTCTTCTGTCTATTTGAAATTCGTCCTCTATTTCCTTTTATTTAACTTGACCAAGCAAAAATTCCGTGTTTTACTTCATTTCTTTTCTCCTCTATTTCAAACTCTCTTCTATTGTTTTTTTTTCTCATTTTGAAATTCGTCCCCTTGATTTCCTTTCATTTTAACTTGACCAACAAAAATTTCCTGGTTTTTACTCCATTTTTCTTTTTTCTTTATTTTCCAAAACTCTCTTGTATCGTTCTTTATTTCGGTTTGTTCTTTTATTTTTTTTCCTTTTCATTTAACTTGACCAAGAAAATTCTGTAATTTTACTCTATATCCTCTTTCTACATTTTTCAAAACTTTCTTCTGTTGTTCTCTACTTTGAAATTTGTCCTCTATTTCCTTTTATTTAACTTGACCAAGAAAATTCTGTGTTTACTCTATTCCTCCTATATTTTTCAAAACTCTCTTCTGATTTGTTCTCTATTTTGAAATTTGTCCTCTATTTCCTTTTATTTAACTTGACCAAGAAAATTCTGTGTTTACTCTATTCCTCCTCTCATTTTCAAAACTTTCTTCTAGTGTTCCTCTATTTTGAAATTTGTCCTCTATTTCCTTTTTATTTAACTTGATCAAGAAAAATCTGTGTTTACTCTATTCCTCCTCTATTTTCAAAACTCTCTTCTATTGTTCTCTATTTTGAAATTTGTCCTCTATTTCCTTTTTTATTTAACTTGACCAAGGTTAATTTGTTTGCTCTATTCCTCCTCTATTTTTCAAAACTCTCTTCAGTTGTTCTCTATTGTGAAATTTGTAGTCTATTTCCTTTTATTTTCAGCTTGATCAAGATAAATTATGGAAATAGAGGACAAATTTCAAAATATATTACTACTGTAAGAAGTTTTGAAAATAGAGGAGGAAGGAGTAAACACAGAACTTTCTTCTGTCATGTTATATAAAATGAAATAGAGGACAAATTTCAAAATAGAGAACAATAGAAGAGAGTTTTGAAAATAGAGGAGGAATGGAGAAACACAATAGTTCTTGTCCAAATATTCCTTATATAAAGGAAATAGAGGATAAATTCAAATAGAGAACAACAGAAGAAAGTTTTGAAAATAGAGGAGGTATGGATTACTCACAGAATTTTCCTGGTCAAGTTAAATTAAAGGAAATAGAGGACAAATCCTCAAAATAGAGTTCTATACAAGAGAGTTTTGAAAATAGAGGAGAGAAAATGGAGTAAACACAGAATTTCTTGGTCAAGTTAAATAAAAGGAAATAAAGGACAAATTTCAAAATCAGAACAATAGAAGGAGAGTTTTGAAAATAGAGGAGGAATGGAGTAAACACAGAATTTTCTTGGTCAAGTTAAAATAAAAGGAAATAGAGGACAAATTTCAAATAGAGAACAACAGAAGAAAGTTTTGAAAATAGAGGAGGAATAGAGTAAACACAGAATTTTCTTGGTAAAGTAAAATAAAAGGACAGACGAAAATTTCAAATAGAGAACAGAAGAGAGTTTTGAAAATAGAGGAAGGAAAGAGAGAAAAGAATCTGTTAATGAAATAAAGGTAATATAATAACAAATTTCAAAATAGAGAACAATAGAAGAGAATTTTGAAAATAGAGGGAGAATAGAGTAAACACAGAATTTTCTTGATCAAGCTAAAATAAAAGGCAATAGACGACAAATTTCACAATAGAGAACAACTGAAGAGAGTTTTGAAAATAGAGGAGGAATAGAGTAAACACAGAATTTTCTTGGTCAAGTTAAATAAAAGGAAATAGAGGACAAATTTCAAAATAGAGAACAATAGAAGAGAGTTTTGAAAATAGAGGAGGAATGGAGTAAACACAGAATTTTCTTGGTCAAGTTAAATAAAAGGAAATAGAGGACAAATTTCAAAATAGAGAACAACAGAAGAAAGTTTTGAAAATAGAGGAGGAATAGAGTAAACACAGAATTTTCTTGGTCAAGCTAAAATAAAAGGAAATAGACGACAAATTTCACAATAGAGAACAACAGAAGAGAGTTTTGAAAATAGAGGAGGAATAGAGTAAACACAGAATTTTCTTGGTCAAGTTAAATAAAAGGAAATAGAGGACAAATTTCAAAATAGAGAACAACAGAAGAGAGTTTTGAAAATATAGGAGGAATAGAGTAAACACAGAATTTTCTTGGTCAAGTTAAATAAAAGGAAATAGAGGACAAATTTCAAAATAGAGAACACCAGAAGAAAGTTTTGAAAATAGAGGAGGAATAGAGTAAACACAGAATTTTCTTGGTCAAGTTAAATAAAAGGAAATAGAGGACAAATTTCAAAATAGAGAACAACAGAAGAAAGTTTTGAAAATAGAGGAGGAATAGAGTAAACACAGAATTTTCTTGGTCAAGTTAAATAAAAGGAAATAGAGGACAAATTTCAAAATAGAGAACAACAGAAGAGAGTTTTGAAAATATAGGAGGAATAGAGTAAACACAGAATTTTCTTGGTCAAGTTAAATAAAAGGAAATAGAGGACAAATTTCAAAATAGAGAACAACAGAAGAGAGTTTTGAAAATATAGGAGGAATAGAGTAAACACAGAATTTTCTTGGTCAAGTTAAATAAAAGGAAATAGAGGACAAATTTCAAAATAGAGAACAACAGAAGAGAGTTTTGAAAATAGAGGAGGAATAGAGTAAACACAGAATTTTCTTGGTCAAGCTAAAATAAAAGGAAATAGAGGACAAATTTCAAAATAGAGAACAATAGAACAGAATTTTGAAAATAGAGGAGGAATAGAGTAAACACAGAATTTTCTTGGTCAAGCTAAAATAAAAGGAAATAGAGGACAAATTTCAAAATAGAGAACAATAGAAGAGAATTTTGAAAATAGAGGAGGAATAGAGTAAACACAGAATTTTCTTGGTCAAGCTAAAATAAAAGGAAATAGAGGACAAATTTCAAAATAGAGAACAATAGAAGATAATTTTGAAAATAGAGGAGGAATGGAGTACATATCCATGCTCTGCCTATGGTTGTGAGACCTGCGCCGTAACCACTGCGCCACACGACCACATATATCATATATATGCTAAGGTAGGTATAGAGTGTGGCTGTATCGAATCGGATGCAATGTGCATACAAATCGGATACAACCGGGCTGAGTGTAAACACGGCCTAATAACGACGGTTGCGGGCAGAAGTAAAAGCTTCGCCTAGATTTCGCGAACAGTTACCGAAAAATTACCAGCTGTTCAACTGCATTTCGCGAATTTTTGACGAACCGTTTGCTAAAAGAGGTTTCTCCGTCCATAACTTCACTTTGTATAAGAAATACTTTCATACCTTTATCATTTCTGGCGTTCCGTCGAGTATCAAAACGATTACCGGCTTAATCCGATGTCCGGATTCGATAAATACAAGGCGACCACCAAGACCTAATGCGCGTGCCCAAGACTCGATTTGTTTAACATACGGCTTTCGA
Source organism: Trileptium ribeirensis (assembly GCA_030248225.1). Taxonomy (NCBI): domain Eukaryota; kingdom Metazoa; phylum Nematoda; class Enoplea; order Enoplida; family Thoracostomopsidae; genus Trileptium; species Trileptium ribeirensis. The sequence continues at coordinate 4,176 of JASANE010026676.1, forward strand.
CGACGCATGTGATCGATGGTTATCACAGTCCGAGTTGTTGGATAGTTCGGATTACCGTCCAGGATCAAACTGGCACTGGTTTGCGGTGGCATCGATCCATAGATGCGATCAGGGCTTTCTAAATCAGCAACCATCGTCTTCTTATTAAGCTCCGATTTAAGATAATCGACTAAATCGCTAAGCATCGGTTGACCAACAAGCGACTCGGCATGTTTCCTGAAATAACATTTTTTCAAATGTACAAAGCGTACAAGAAATCAAGCATCATAGTTCCAGTATTCGGCCGAATACCGAATAGTTACTTTTAATCCACTTTTTTAAATTTTTATTTATCAGCTATTCAAAAGCCTCCCCAAGTAACCCTGAGGGGCGGTACGTTATAACGTTAGAAAAAAGAACAGCCTAGAGCGGGGGTTCAGGGGGCGGCAGCCCGCCGACTTAGGCTTAGCGTATGTCTCATATAAGGACCTTAGCTTAGGCTAAGACTAAGGCTTAGGCTTAGTATATCGAGAAGGGCATGGCCTGCATTTTATTTCCGCCCCTCAGGGTAACTTTGGCGCAAAAGCTAATGCCACATTAACTTATCGCAAACTTAATTTAACAGCACACGTTGTAAAGATCGCAACCCTTAAACTGTTGAAATATTTAGCAATAATTCCATACGATAAATATCGATGCAATCAATGTTTTGACAGGTCCAGATTATTGGATCGCTCTAACAAATATATATTTGCACTATGAAAAACGTACGTATATAGATAGTTCGAATATGTTGAAAATGAAACCACAATGAAGAGATTTCAACAAGCATTATAATATTGGTTAGGTAACGTAGATTCCGCTGATAATGAAAATGCAGTGAAATGTTTGGTTGTCGCGACTAAAAAGTCTATTCTAAAATCAAGCTGGAAATTCTAAAAATGTCTTCAAGGTGACCTATTCACTGGACCGACACGATTATAAAATAAGCGGATTCTACTGTATTGTATAAACATATTGTATTTGAAATTTAACAAGATTAAATGCAGTTCATAATTCGATAGCGACATTTCCAGGTTACAAGTAATAGTTTGGCTGGTAATAATTCAGAGTTTGCATGGAAAGATTTTGACGCTTTAAGACATTGCCATAGCCCTAGTAGCAGGAGTACATTGTACAACCGTCGTGAATATAGATATAATATGAATTTTAACGCCATACGCCAGGCTGTAGATGATCCATACCAAATTTTGTCGCATTTGCCCCACCTGTTAAGAAGTTAACGACCTCGTCCCCTCGGTCATATCTGCAATAAGAAGTTCATAGATTCTTGAAATTATAACTATGGCACAGCGCAAAACAATGTAAAATTTATGTGTTAGGGCTACAATGTGTTTTACATATCGAATTTGAGCGTAGCATTTGAGCGCCTCAAGTATTAGGGCAACATTAACACAAATTTATATGCATTTGTACTGAATTTTCTATAAAATTGTTATGAGTTAGGGATTCTGAGAATTTCATAAAAAGGGGTTCTCTAGCGCATAAAATAAAATTTATGTTAGGAAGCGAATTTCACAATTTCAAGAATTCGTAACCCGGTTGGCAACAATTCTATTAAAATCTAACCCATTAGGGAGATTTTAGAACCAGGTTTTAGTTTGAGTTCCTAAAATTAGGCCGTCAAACGATTATTTAAACGATTGAATTTGTGAGCTTAGGGCCTCAGTTCGCCCAGTCAGTGAAACAAAACTATCATAATTATCGGTGTCAATCGGTGAATTGTGTCGCATAACTTGATGTTGCTGTGTATCCTGATATAATGTGTTTTAAAGTGTAGTATCAGTACTCAATCAATCAACCTCGCGAACTAGCGCAGCTGGGAGCGGATCCGATCTCCGTTTCCCCGCTAGCTGCCAAAGAATAGGACTCACGCGGGCTACGGCCGTAATTGCGAAGAGGTAGGGACAACCTGCCATTTAAGATCTGCTAATTGTATTTCTGATGAAATAACGCCTGCCTCAGGTTCGAACAAATCGTTGCCAACTCGTTGTTTGACCAGTTGAATGGCGTTATACGAAACGAAAGCGACGGAACTTCACTCGGATACCCGTTCGGAATAGTAAAACAAACGCCCAGATTCGAGGTAAAATAGAGAAGAAACGTCCCTAAAATAAACAAAAATCCACAAGACGTACTTCCTAAAGATTGTTAGCAAATACAAGAGATGGGAACTTAAAATGACAAATTAAGGATGCATTTTGTAAACAGAATTATTCGCCTTTACATGAAGTCCATTTACCAGTTAAGGAGGAAAACTTTCAAAAAGTTCACAACTCTCAAGAAAACTTAAAAATTCTTTTTTTCACTTTTCATTGAACGCGCGCCACTTGACTACCCGAACCCTCAAAATCATATTCTTAATCCCATAAACTTATAGACCGATTCTAATCCACTAAGATCCATGAAATTTAAACGAAGTGTCTTTGATTTTTGCAAGAATATTCCTTGAAATTTCAAACAATTATTTTCTAAAGAATTATCTTTGAAAAGTCAAGAATTTGAATTTTCAAAGAATACTCTGGTGGTGCAAAAATCACAGTAACTTTTTTTAAATTTCATCAAAACCTAGTAGGGACAATCAGAGCCCTTTTGCACCGCCTCAGATATGACGACGTACCGCATGTATGGTTAAAATAGTAAACCAAACGTATTTAGCTGAAAAATGTCGGTGAGCCACAAACGAATAATCGCAGAATTTGCAATAATCCAATCTCAGTTTGTTGAGAATTGGGAAAAATTATATACAGCAACGATTTAAATCAAACTATTAAAAGAAATTAAAATATGGAAATAAAATATAAATGAAAAGTTAAAATATGAAACACGTAAAGAAATGAAATTAAAATATTCACACTGAACTACTAAAAATTCAAAGCTTTTAAATCGTATAAAGCGAGAAAAAGAACTTTCCTACTGTTGCTCGTTTTCGAGGAAACTTATCCGTCAGCAAAATTTGGATAGTCCCTTTCTAATACTAACGTTGGACTCGAAAGATCTGACTGTTTTAAAATTCAATTTAAATTTAAACACGTAAAGAAATGAAATTAAAATATTCACACTGAACTACTAAAAATTCAAAGCTTTTAAATCGTATAAAGCGAGAAAAAGAACTTTCCTACTGTTGCTCGTTTTCGAGGAAACTTACCCGTCAGCAAAATTTGGATAGTCCCTTTCTAATACTAACGTTGGACTCGAAAGATCTGACTGTTTTAAAATTCAATTTAAATTTAAACACGTAAAGAAATGAAATTAAAATATTCACACTGAACTACTAAAAATCCAAAGCTTTTAAATCGTATAAAGCGAGAAAAAGAACTTTCCTACTGTTGCTCGTTTTCGAGGAAACTTATCCGTCAGCAAAACTTGGATAGTCCCTTTCTAATACTAACGTTGGACTCGAAAGATCTGACTGTTTTAAAATTCAATTTAAATTTATTATTAAATCGGCACATGAAGTAAATCATATAATTTAGTAACCAAATATTACATTTCGTTTTAGCCTTTGGCGTCTGCGAAGTCAACTGCAAAAACTGGCAATACCTATAAGTAGCATAACTGCCCCACTTTCGAACATTACAATACGCAATGCACCATCGAGTGAAAAGTTTATCAGAAGTTTGGAAAAACACTGCGATAAACTGTGAACACAAAGCTTAAAACAATAAATATATATCTTTTATAAGTCAACAAATCTAACATACTTTGATCGACACGCTCAAATTCGCCGGGCAAACAATACACGGCTTCGATTGCTGTCAATTCATTGTTCAACGATTCAATGTCCATGAACGACTTCAAAGATTTACACCCAAAGACAAGTGAATTGAATAAAGTAAACCACATTAAAGCTCCTGAACAACCCGCTATTTAGAAACTCAACCAGGACAAAATTCAAATAAGACTCCCTGAAATCAATGTCGGAATAACAAATTTTAATTCCGATTAGGTGCACAGCGTAGTTGGGCATTAGTAATGAAAACTGATCATTGACAAGGCGGCATTTGAAGATCCAAAATGAGATATAATGAAGAAACAGAACATTTACTCATCAACTAATCTATACACAATACTGAGACATCTATATGAATAGTTTGTAAGTAACAAGATTAGACTGTAGTGTACCCGAAATCTATTTCCATACGTCAATGTAAAATTGTTTTAAAAAACACCGACTGACTCCGGGTTACATTATACCAATCCTTCACACACTTGCTATCCAAGTAAAACACATGGCTACTTATTCATCATATCGTCTATATTGGAAAAAACGTTAGTTACAGAAAAAGCTACCATCGTCAGCCTAAAACCCGCTACGTTATTAGAACGTGTCAGAGTTACTCGCTGCAGTAAATGAGTCAGGTTATAAAATAAAGTGTAAGTTCGTTCGCAAAAAACCGCTATATCTTCCCTGACTTCCGTACTTCGTTATCACCACATAATAATTTTGCAAACATTTTATAATCCAAATTAAACATACTTAATGGGTGCTAGTTGTCCATATTTTCCCGATGGCCTTTGCCCTGGTATAACAGGGTTATTTCGCCATCATAGGCGTTCACGTTCATCTCATTTTTCATTTTGGTAGCGATTGTACAATGGGCATAATACACCGCTAATGCGGTCACCGAATTTTTCGCCCTGAGCGGTGTTACTTTATAACGTTAGAAAAAGAGCAGCTTAAAGTATGGGCTTCGGGGCGTGGCAACCCCCGACTCAGGCTTGTTATATGTTTCATATAAGGACCTTAGCTAAGGCTAAGACTAAGGCTTAGTATATCGAGAACCGCATGGCCTGCACTTTACTTACGCCCCTCAGGGTTACTTTGGATGAATTTATTATAGAAGCCTATCGAATCCAGTCCTATCATGGTGTCTTATTTCCTTGAATTGAGCGAATCACTTGTTTCAATTCCTTAATTGTCAGCGGACTGAGCAAAAATTTTTTGTTTTGCACTTCCCCAGAAATATAAAATAATTGACAGTCTTAAAAGCCTCTCATTCAGTAAATTGACGTTCTGGCCCTGAAAATAATGTTCAACACAGGTTTCAGCTAACGGTGATGTATTTTTACCTTGTCATAACCTTTCCCTCGCATAATATGGGAGCAGTGAATCTAAATAAACCAGTTACGTTTCACTGTACAAAACGCGGATAGCGCTGCAACTGTAAAACTCACGGATGCATAGATATGGGCTAATCCTGAATCTGCTCCATGCAAGAATATGCTTATATCTCCAGTAATGCCCTGAGCCTGTAGATTCCTTCGACCTGTCCATTTCTTTATCTTCTACAACACACAAATTCCAAAGAATATGGTAGAGACCAAGCACCACCATCTCAGATTCCTTAAAGAAATCGATTATCGTCGGCTGATGCATAGGATTTAATAAAGAATGATTTTGAAGTTGTATGTTTTTATATTCAGAAAACAGCAGGTTATATCCAACTGAACCGTTGATACAATGTCTTCTCTGTATAACCGTATCAGAAGAAAAGGCAACAGAAAGTAACGCTCTGTTCACTAAGATTTTTTGTTTTCTGTTCCCTGTTTTCCAGATTCCCGGCGAGGCAAAAGAACGAAAAATCCTAAAGCGTTGCTCAAAATCTCTGTTAAACTTTTCTGATTCTACACCATTCATTATGTTTGTCTCCTGAAGAGCCAAGATATATATGTGTTTACTCTTCTCATAAACCACTGATATTATCCTAAAATGTTTTAAACCATTTACAGTTGAGCATGCCGACCGTGAGAATATTCACAAAAGAGACCATAGCGGTTATGTGGGGAAATTTAGCCCGAAGGAGGTACTTATTTCAGACTTCGACAGCATCTCCAATCATGCCTACATCAGGTAAATTTTGCTTGAGACTATTTGCCACAATCGAATTCAGCTTTATATTCCGGCCAATTTATCAACTCATGGCGGATGAATATAAGCAACAATTTTTATTCAACTGAAGATTTTAATCAAACAATTCCATATTATATAATCATATATATACATTATATAGAATTATCTTTATACATAATTCCATAAGTTGTGTATTTTAATATCTCTAATCTAAAGCCAACCACTATCACTAGATGGTTCCACAAGTTTTCCAACTCGAATATTCCGCTTTGATTACGGTTTTAGGTCAAGAGAACATAAAACATTCTCAAACCTTCCTCGGAATTCATCACGTTTTCGAAATTTTGGACTTTGCAAAATAGTGCATTACGCACAACCCAGTTGCGTATACACCGCTATAACACTTCAAACTGTGTTTTGAAACTAAATCTGGTTAGCACTGGAGCTACTGACGACCTCAATATTGGCGACATAAATCTAAATACTCCTATAGCTTATAGCAATCAATAGTGATGAGGTACCTTATAAAATTTCAGTACTCTTAATACTGCGTAGTATTCACACAGGCACAGAAATTCAGTGCGAGGGTGAAAATATGAAAATGATCAATAAAAAAATTTCATACCGAAAATATCGGAAAATTAAACCCGCGAAAGATCTGAGCGACAGCCGTAAAGCACGGGCAAAACAGCATCAGTGGTACAAAGAATACGCTCTCGTAGTCACCACAAACTATAACGAAATAGTTTTACTAAATCCGATAACAAAAAATTATGAAGTTGAAAGTTAATGTAAAGAGTCCACTTTAGGTGCGTACACTAACGGTGTTATTCTTTGTCAAAATCACAAATTGATTCGAGCAGAAATACCCGTTCACATTGTTGCCAGTTGTATTCGTATTTTTTAAACCGAACATGGGCTATGCGATGTAGGAGTGGAATTTGCGTTCGCGCACATTTGTCCACTTTCATCAAATCAGACAGCAATGTTCGCGGCGTTCTATCTGTGCATTATAGCATAAAACCGACATTGGTAATGGCGTTTTCACTTGTACACGATCAGAAAAATGCGACGCTAAACCACAAAATAGTGACCGCGAACAGCGCCCACACATTACTGCATCGCAAATCGTGTACGCGTACATAAGGGAAAATCGAGATTTGTTCGCGTTCATCGCTTTTAAGTTGGTGAACTGACTTTACAAAACAACACACCAGGTGTACGCAGCAAAGTGGGCTCATGGATAACACAAAACTTCAAACATATACAACGTCCCTTCGAAATCTTGTCTTTTATCAAAACAATTTCCATTGTTAACACGGGCGGTGATTTTGTTTGATTTTTAAGACAGTCTCTTTTTTACGATCTCTAGCGCTCTTTTACAAAAAGTCATACGGATTGTCGTGGGAAGCATAAACAAGTTTAACAATGACGTATGTAATGTTCATGGACATGTATCCCTTGATACTATGTAACAAAGCACCTGTTGCTTTGTTAAAAAACAAGAGAATGGAGCAATCCAGAGAAAGAACCATTTGCAAACTCCGGCTCGCCTCTTCCTAAATCGTGTCCGGTTCGACCATCAATGATGGCAAGCCAGGATCTAAATATATCTTACACTAAAAGTACTTTAATAACGTTAACAAAATGTTTTACTCTTTTGGTGATCGTGATATCACAAACATTTTCCATTTTAATATTGACGTAATAGAATGTTCATGTCCGTACTGCTGTACAGTGCCTGCTTTCAACAACACACTACCGGCTGAGGCACAAACCTTACCACAGGCCTTAACAGTGCCCTGCGACTGACTTACAGGTAAAATCAGCAGACTCGACCAGAACCTGAGCCAGCTTTTTTAAATCCGCGGTCCAGAAATCCATTGTATTTTAGCCACGATTATTCCTATTTTCGCTTCGTTCGATGCTTCTTTCCCTGAGCAAACTTAGCCGTTTCCGCTTTTTTCCGTTGCTGACTTAGTCGTTTACAAACGCGCTGAGTTCGAACCCGCTCGTAATAAGCTCGCTTGGCGTCAAGTTTGGCTCTCAGCTTGTGATGTTGATCGAGTTTGGCCTTCGCCGCAGCTTCACGCCGCTCAGCTGAATCATCGTGAACAGTTTTCAACATCGACATAAGTTGCCGCATCTGAAAAAAGAGTACAATATGACAAAAATGAAACGTTCAACCGAGTAGGAATAAAATTATAATATAAACATAATTATTCATTAGAAAATAAATACGCAATACCTGGGGAACTAATTTCATTCCCGACAAACATTGGACCTACACTAAATTCGATAAAAATACGCTGTTTATGTATCAAATCCACAGCTTTACAACTAAAAAGCTAACTTATTTAATCTATATTGTAACAAAGACTTAGCACCTCGGTTGCGCCTTTTATTATGTACTTCAAGCTACGTCATAGCCCGACCCAATCGAGTTTATCATTCCTTCATAATTTATTAACTTGTAGTAGTTCTTATGATTTTTAAGTTTCAACACGTACCAAACAGTAACGGCGCGTTTACATTGAATTACAGAACGAAACATCGCTTTTGATGCTTCGTCAATAGTATCCCACGGCTTAGAAAGTTAACCAAAACGATCCGCTGGAAGGGTAGAATGAACACAAAACGGGAACATTCTCAATGATTCTTAATGATACAGTCCTAGCAAGAAATACATAGGTACAAATTATCCAAATTGCATTCTATCGAAATTTCGTTTTCTGGATATATCCTTTGGAATTTTGTTTAATTAAAATAGAACAAAATTTTGCTTTATCGAAATCGATAGATAGCTATGTCATCTTTAGGGGCCAGTAGTTATATCGTTAAAAAAGAACAGCTTAGTACCGCGAGAGGTTCGGGAGCGGCAGACTACGACTTAGATACGAAGCTGGGGTAAGGCATACACAGTTGCTGTCATGTGATGGGCGATTGGATTCCGCTCCTAAAAGTTACATTGGCCGAAATAGCACTTTATCGATAGTCGAAATCTATCTAAATTTCGTTTATCGAAGCCTACCGAAAGTTCTGATCGATTATTTTGTAACTGTAGTCACAGACAAAAATAAGTGCATAAAAAACGAGCGCGAATTGCAAATGAACTTAAAAGCAAACAATCGTTAGAACGTTCGTTTACAATCGAACGTAAGCGTCAACAAAACTGACTTTTAGAACCAAGTTTTTTGGCGTTCTTTTATAAACGAACATAAAAATGTATGTTACGTTTGTTTTTGCACACTAATTTCTGTCGTCCGTGACAGAAATTTATAAACCACGGCTTATTTAACCACTCCCGCTGATTGGACCATTAAACCACGGCTTATTTAACCACTCCCGCTGATTGGACCATTAAACCACGGCTTATTTAACCACTCCCGCTGATTGGACCATTAAACCACGGCTTATTTAACCACTCCCGCTGATTGGACCATTAAACCCCCCCCCCCCCCCCCCACCCCCCCCCCCACCCCCCCCCCCCCCCCCCCCCCCCCCCCCCCCCCCCCCCCGCTGATTGGACCATCAATGCTAACCTTCGTTTCGTGAGGTTCCAGGACAACGATCGAATGCTTCTCAACCAAGCTCATGTCCACATCATCAACTAAATTCAGACTCGGCCTTTTGCGGACTTCATCCGGATACAAATCAGACGTGGCTATCGCGTCGTGCCGTTCTTTCTCCGAATGAACGTGTTTTGTCTTCAGCTCGTATGGCAGTTGTTTTTCGAGCGTTTTCGGGATTACCAATGGATCGGTTCGCAATGGACGTCGCTCGACTGGCTGAAAAGTAGGTAAAAATAATCACGTTTATATACACTTGCGAACAAGATTGTACCACCGGACAAATGCAGCCGACAATGCCTATGCGCTGTCGTTTACGCTCGACGAACGTGTTGCGTTGAGGAGCTGATGAACGAAAAGTCGGACACATGAAATTGTAACTACACAAATAATTTTGTCAACTATTTTGCTAAAAAACAGTAGCATAAATATTGTGCTGTTTGACCAACTAACATGACAATTCGCAAAATGTTGTTCAAATTACTACGATCAAGAGTCGATGATAGTCGACTTTGCTCAAAAAAGTGTGCTACTCATCAGCTTGTCGTTGTGTCCGTCCTCCGTATGTCGTAATCGTTTTCGGATTACCACCGTCCCAGGTTTTTGACCCACTTAGTAGGTCATAAACATGACCCAACCCATCATGTCCTTAGGCACCTTCGACTCGTACAACCTACCAGGTCCTTGTATCACAATATCCGTAGCTTCATCAGGTTTTACAACAACCAATCCCAGCTCACACAACCTTCAAGGACCATTACTCAATACGATCACAAGCTTTGTAAACAAGGGTGCCAATGGAAAAATGTTCCTGGAGGCAGTACGATCAAAAATTCTGAGAAGATGGGATATAGTTCATCAAGATTGTGTGTATGGGCTTTACTATGAGTTTATATGCATGATGAATTTGCTACAATTCTGAGGATCATCAACCTAAATATCCATAATTCAGGCGACATAAATACATTGAAGGACATGGCAAATGTTTTGGGAAAGACGCCAGGCATATTTCTAAACATACATTCATGATTGACCAAATTGCAATATTTCCATGAGGGGACGACCTATATAATGGCCGTCTCAAAATGTACTTTTCTGGGAGACGCGTCCCCACCTGGTGTTTGCGCCATGTTGTTGAGCAAATATTAATTCCTACCTTTACATAGTTCTTGAACCATTGATTTTTGCAAAATGTCCTATCCCTCAGGAACCTGGAGGTTGAGCTTAATGGTCCAAATCGATTTATTGTGGGCGTAGAAATTAATGCTCCAAGAACCTGGTGTAGGTATATATAGCGTTTGTGGTTCAAGAAACTGGTGCGAGTATAGAATTGATGATTGAGTAGTATGGTGTGGATTGGGATTTGGTGGTCCAAGAATATGGATGCGGTAGTCATGTTTATGACTCACCTGGTGGGTCGTAAACCTCGGGGGAGGCGATAAGCGCAAAAACTACCGCGACGTACCGTGGACAAAAAACTCGATAACCCCACTTTTCAGCAGATGCCAAGTCGACCATCATCGACTTTTGATGTGATTAATCGTACCGTAGCCAATATTACTAGTGAAGCTCGCTTGCGAGCCACAATTCGAATGGTGAGAACAATCCGAAGTCTGTTATAGAAAGCACACACAAACAAAGCCTACACACAGTACGCAGCTGCAGAATTATATAAACCATGAGTGATGAGTCATAGTTACGCCCGCCTCTTTTGATACCCAACGTATGCAGTAGACAAAACATCATACAACGAGTACAAAATACATCATACATCGTACAAAAACAATGAACTAACAATTTAATAATTCAATAAAACCCTAAATTGACCGTGAAAAGAACGTTTTAGAATTCAAACCGACACTTGAGAAAAATCTCATTTTTCATACCAAGTATGAAGCAGAAGTGTAAAAAATATTTGCCCAACAATATTTTTAACACTTGCAATGAGTTTATCTGCCCAGAAACCCCATATAAGACACTAAAAGCAACAAAAAACACATTTAAGTGATTTCCCACGACTTTTCACCAAATATGAAATTTGGCGCCAACTATAAACTTATAGACTCCAGATTGGGAAGTAGTTGAAAAACTTGTTAAATATCATTGGAAAGCCCTGGTAAAGCTACATGGAATAGGTCTATTAATTTGCGGATACCTCGTTTACTTATTGAGAAAATTCGCAGTAACTGGAGCCCGGAAAATGGGACAAAATTACGTCATTTTGCCCCATAACTTTTCCCACGGGAAAAAATTCAAAAATCGGGCTCCGTCACTAATCGACCATTGCGGTTCGAATGAGCTATAGTGCATCAAAATCCGCCCAACCGTTATTGAGATCCAGGTGCGACACACACAGACAGTACCTCCTCAACCCCCCTCCAGAGCCAAAATTGAAAATTCTCGTTCTACTCGCTCGCGAAACACGATTAACAGAATAGCCACCCATATAGTATAGAACTGAGAGCGACTTTTGACGGTAAAAATATATCGATGACATAAGCCATATGAACACGGACAGAATTGATCGTACATACGCACGATGAGGCTTACACAGTTACATGCTGTCAGAAATAAGTACATATTGGATCGAAATTTCAATCGATTGCGGTGTCTGTTCCGCTTATTTTTTGCCGAGACTGTAGTTGTGTTGTCCGTGTCCATACGGTTTGATGTCATCGCTTTATTTGTATCTATGGACACGGACAGCGCAATATAGAGTCCCATTCAAAAATAAGCGGAATAGATACCACAATGGATTGAAACTTCGATCATTATTTTGTACTTATTTGTATCAGCCCTCAGTAAATAAACTTGCCCTATCATGCGCATGTACAGTCAATTCTGTCCAGCTGAAACATTAAAATAAAAACTGTCCAGCTGAAACAAGAAACTCACAAAGATGGATCGCACAATATGAGATAAAGAAAATGAAGCGAAACAAACTGTCAAACTTTTACAACTTTATACGAATCGTAAACGGAGCCAAATAATACACTTTGATAAATAATAGAAAAACAAAGGCCGTATTATTTTAGTCCCGAGACTACCTTATACACCGAATCCGGATTCGATGGCGGCCTGAGTCCTCGTTCGAACCGTAGAGTCCCGACAGTTTTCATGCCGCTCCAGGTTCCGGTCTTTTCGCCGGGTTTCAACAGCAATGAATGAACCGGTGTATAGAATCGGGGAAGCCGAACCGTATACCATGTGCGTAGAAACACAATATCTGAAATTATAATAAACTAAATTCGACATAGAAAAGTCACCCTTTCTATATAAAAACAGTCCTTGCCAAAAATGACTGCCACGTTGCAATAAAAGCGATCCTCGGTGCAACTTGCGGCGAACATCGAGCAGCTGTCATTTCCACTGGCTACGACTGCATGTGTAGCAAGACTTCGTAATTTCTTGCCGAAAATTTCATTACACCGAAACCAATTTATCACTGTCACGCCCCAGCACGAAACATCAAACCATTTCAGTTTTGTACAAGTGGCAGAGCGCCAATTCAAAAAATAACGCAACTATACAGAATCGTCTGTCGAGATCTAAAAAGAGTGCTGCGGCAGTAAGTACCAAGCTATGGGCCCAGGTGTAAAAAAAGTTTGAAAAGGATGAAATTTTCTAAATTTTGTCTAAGCCGCCTGCTTACTGAAGGCTAACGATGCTATTTTAGATTTACACCACGTTAACTGCGCCAGTTTGATTGTTTTAAACCGATATTGATTAATGTCGTTACCGCTCTATTGTCGATGCTACAAATTAAATTAATGATTAATTAAATAGCTAAATTAATAGTGCACAACTAGTGGTGCAATCCAAACCATTATTAATTTTAGCAGTTTACATTTTTATCTCTACTCAGAGGTGTAAGTTTTAGGTGGCACACATTTAGAGCTCGAAACGAATGCCACACCTGAAGGGTGTAATATCGGGTACGCAACGTCATGCGTGTACAGTCACGGACAAAAACAAGCGTATCAAAAACGAACTCGAGTGAACATTAGAACGTTCGTTTACAAACGAACGCGTTGTTGCGTTCGTTTCTGCGCACTTATTTCAGTCTGTGACTGTCTGCACTTTATATCTGCCCTCTAATTCGCAATACCTTATGCTATACTAGTTGGGTTGCTATACTCTCCAAGGTAGTGGGCAGTATTTCGGAGGATTCCCTGTTCTGCACCCCAAGCAGCGCTCAAGAATTTTGAGTTGGCATCAAGACTAGCGACATGTTTGAATACACGCTTTCAGTGCGAAACGACAAAATGTTGTAAAAGCATTAAAAACGTGATAAAACTAAACTACAATACCCAGTAAACCTGGAGCGGGAATATTTCTCCAGGTATTAACCAGACATGAGCGATAGTAAGTCGCGTAGATAGGGCTGACCTCTACAACGAAGAGGAGGGAGCGGCGGTCTCCACATGTCATCATGCCCCCAGGTGAATTTTGTCTACCCCAGATCATGTCCCCAGCACCGCCTCAGGTTAGGCATTTTCGGATGACATCAAAATGATCGTCCTAATAAAAAACCGTTACAGCAAAACTACAGTACCCGCCAAAAATGACTGTCGCTCGCTCGATACTCGCTCGCGACTCGCTCGAAATAAATTTGTTCTAAAAATAGAATTTTCTATTAATTTATATAGTTGCGAAATCTCGAGCGAGCCACTCGCTCGCGACTCGCTCGAACTCGCTCGCTCGAAATGCGACGGTCATTTTTGGCGAGTACTGTACGTCTTTAATATCAATTATGGTAAATTCTTTAGTAAAATGAAGGGCGCCTACTGAAGAAGTCCCCGGGTATTTCTAGTCCCGCCATGCTGAACCTGTATGGGTCCGGGCCGAAAGCACCCGGTAGTATTTGCAGTCTTGTGGATAGTGCAGCCGCACATCGCGTATGCTCAAATCCAGCCGCAAAATCTGTTACTTTAAGTAATTTAATGTAGAAAGTATTATACAAAATGACAGTTGGATCAAACCCTTCGCAAAGCCCAAGCCTATATAACAGAATTTGCACCACTCCTTATAACAATTTAACTAAATTTTTGTAATAAGCTTAAGATCTTAAATTAAAGCTATAACAATTTTGAGGAGATTGTGTATAGTCGTTACGATATTACCACAGGTTTTACAGCACAATGGATATTTTAAGCGTTGGATTTACTTTATGTAATAGCAAGCATTAATTGTTCTTCTCCTCCTGCGTAACTTTTGAGTAAACTAAACAACTGCTGCAGCAATCCGTATATGATTTTCTCAGTGGTTCAACAAACTAGAAAGACGCATGGGCTAGGATATAAAGGGTGATCTAAACCTTTTTTCAAACGTGTAGTGGATTAATTACTGGCTGTAGCTTCGAAACACAGGCATCTAGGTTTCTGTCTTTGTTATTGCCATATGTACCACGGTCCCTGCAAAGCATTTATTACTAGCTTAACTATTGGGTTAAGCAATGTTGTACTGGATCGGCATTTATGACCGAGCTATAACAATAATTTCATGCAAAACCTTATTGGCAGGACAAAAATTCTTCTACAGTATAGTTATATCAATACAATATTTTATTTCCACAAAACATAAATTTACTCATTGTTAGAAGCGACAAGCCTTTTGTAATATTACAAGGATGACGAGCGTAACTCTGGTTTTTCCAAACTACCAAAATTACACCTAAGAGGATCGGGTGTGATTACAACTGGAAGGGGAGTCCCCAGTTCGCAACGGGGGAGAGCTGAAAATACAGTACCCGCCAAAAATGACTGTCGCTCGCTCGCGACTCGATCGACACTTGCTCGAAATAAATTTGTTCTGAAAATAGAATTTTCTATTAATATAAATAGTTGCGAAATCTCGAGCAAGTCACTCGCTCGCTCGAAATGCGACGGTGATTTTTGGCGAGTACTGTACTTGTAGGCAGTTCCCCTACCCTCCAAAAAGATAACAGGTTTCTAAGTGTTTTTGCTAAAACTGGCCATGCCGGTATCAGTGTTCCGCAACCCATATCTCGAGACCCAAGCTTCGCATCGAAAACCGGGCACCACCAGCCAATAGCTAATTATAATTCGAGATTTTTAATTTGCTGAATATCAAAAGCACGCCGAACACAACTTTGTGGACCGCTGTGGTCCCGAATATGTTCGTCGACCCTTTACCATAAAGTCGATTTTTCAAATTTCAACATGTTACTGCATGTTTTACCTTACAATGACTATATTATACCTTTTCATAGGGTTTCAAGTGTTTTACTGTCTACGAACCCTATTTTCTAAATGCCTCTGACTTTCCATTCGCTGGAAATTTTGACAGGGCCATGAACCAATTTCCCTCTGGTTCGGAACTGGGATGCGCTGAGTTTTGAAAAGGGGGTGTGAACTCGTTAGCCACTGGCGTGAACTAGGAGCGACGTGTGGAATCGAATTCTAAAAATGAAAATTAAATTTTCAAAATTGCGAAATTCAGCGAAAAACGTTAAAATTGACTAAATGACTTCAGAAACATCTCAATTAAGGCTGAAACCAACTGTTCGTCCAATTTTCCCCCGAATTTATGCACATTTAAGTTCAGAAATGGATTTTTAAATTTGCCAAGAGCCAACAGAGAGGCCAAAATTTTGCCAGAGAGCCAAAATTTTCCGGAGAACCCCAAGCGAGAGGACATCGAAAAATACCACGCCCACACACCTCCACTTTGGAGAAGCCAGAATGTAGTCTGTTTTCTTTTTTTTCTATATATTGCGCATGTGGAATTAAGAATCGTATTTATATTATATATTATGTTTTTCGGCATGCTGAAAACGTTGAGTTGGTTAAGTGGAGACCAGCACGATCATTTCATGCCTTTTCAGTGGTTTTATGGTAAATGAATGCTATTTGCTAAATATAGTACGTCAGTAATTTGGTTAATTGCTTACACCAATAATGATCTATAAATCATAGATTTTTTCGTACGCCGCGTACGACAGTTTGGTTTATCTAGAGACCAGCACGAATACTTTCTGAGTTTTCAGTTGTTTCCAATTGGTCTACGGTCGAACAGGGTTTTAGGGGTTCCAATCGATTCAGGGTTCCAAAGGTGTTTAAGTGGTATGCACTTCAAACACAGGTTGTTAATGGTGATTGCACAAAATGACAGCTTAATAAAACAACGCTCGATCTGTTTCACCCTCGCACGAGAGATACTAGTTTAAGCTGTTGTTACAAAACCAAAAAATGTATCTCAGTAATTTTCAAGAACCTGATGTAACTGCAAGGCAACAAACTATCTGTCTTATCGAACAGAGCAGTAGAAAATAAGGTATTTACCAACGTTTTTGTAAACAAAATTCAGATATTTTATCAATTTATCAACTTCCCACCAGATTGGTAGTATCAATGAATTTCTATCAAATTTGAATCTGTCAAGTATCTGGTTATATACATACCTTTCATAAGAATTTTGTCTTCAAACGTTGCACGAAATGCTCCTAACGGTTCCTAAATATTGAAAAAAAATATAATTACAAATCTTAACTGGACTATTTGCCGTTTAATCACTAATTAATAATGAATTACGGTACGTAGTAGTCCTGTTGGAAAGAGTTTGAACATTACGAGACAAACGGTTTTCAATCAGTATCGCTCTATTTTTACTTGACGTTTGTTTATAAATTAGCTTGAGCATTTTTCTTTCCCACACTGGGAATCAAATCGACTTTTATAGTTTTACTAACAATTTATCAGTATTATTTTATTACCAACAGTTGGGTGCCTGCGTAATATCTAGCCTGTCCACAGTGGGGGGGTGGGGGGATCCCCCCCACTTTGAAAATCCCCCCATGTTCGTGAGATTTTCCCCCATGTCCGTCCCCCCCCACTCGGCCGAAACCCCCATGTTCGACTAATTCCAAAAATTTTTTATGTCTGAAAATTTATGTTCTTTGTTTGCAAATTGTTTCTTAAACATTAATTACCACTATTTATAATGCTAAAATATTGTTTTTAGCTTAAAAGTACGTTCACAGTAGTAAAAATGCATTAAAATATGGGGGTCATTTCACGAAACCATGTTCTTTTGAAACACCATTTTTTGAAGCCAAAATGAAACGTTTTCGAATGTACAGTGTCTAGAACCCTTCCGATGTAAAAAACCCTGAATTTTTCGAATATCGAGGTCTCTATGCAAAACGAGCTACCTGAAACCTGCTACAGGGGTTGGAAAGGGCCCCCCTGGGGGTCAAATTTTAATCCGAAATAAGTCATTATTCTGTAGTGTTGACGGAGTGACACGCGAACCATGGTCTGTTTTTATGCAAGTCCATCCAAAATGGTCCTAGTCAAGCCATTTGGAGCACTTGCGACCTAAAATTGGTGCTGCTAGGGCATTATTGGGTTAAAATCGATCAATTTAGAAAAAAGCCTGTCGCAGAAGTTTTTCTAGCGCAACGGAGACAGCACCTACAGATATCATTTTATGCTCACAAACCAACCATGAGCGGGGGACGTCTGAGAAAAAATTTCAGGCAGATCCTTAGGCCTTGTAAAAAATGGCACCCCGATATGTTGAGTCGGGGGGGGGCTACACCTCAGGTCGGGGGGGGGGGGCTACACCTCAGGTCGGAGGGGGGGGCTACACCTCAGGTCGGAGGGGGGCTACAGCTTCCTACAACATGCAACGCGCCAAACTTTAGCTACTTCTATACATTCTAGATGTAAGCTGGTGTAAAACAAATACAATTGATCTATGACCAGTTTACATTTAAGTGATGATACCAAGGACAATGCGTGTAATAGATGTGCGGGCAGGCAGAAGGGTTTCCTAGCTGCCCAGTTAACAGCACGGCCCCATATCATAGTGCAATGATGATGAACTTATATACTAATATGATTCTTGCGACCTTCGATTACTTTTATTATACATGCGGTCGGGGGGGGGGCTACACGCCAGGTCGGGGGGGGCTACATTTTCATTAAAAATTTTTAATAGATGGGTCGATTCTAGTGGGGCTTTACTATGTTTATATCCGGCCTATTGTAAAACTGTATGCTAAATTTGGCTTTTTTAAATTTAAGTTTGGTCAGGTCGGGGGGGGGGCTACATTTTGCATACCCCATTTTTGGCATTTTATGACCTTCGACCTCATACTGAAATAACACATGGACAGACGCTGATGTTCTTTTTTTTCAATAACATCTGTACTGATTGCGATTACCGTTATATAGCATTTTTGGCGCTAGTGCACTTTTACGTTATTTACCAGCGTCTGAAAGCTGCCAGATTTGACCTTGGTCGGGGGGGCTACATGTCACGAAAAAAAATTTCGGAAGCTTGACGTCAGCTTCAGTGTCGATGCTTACTCCCAAGTTTTTCCGGAAAAATTAGCAAATACCGATGGATCACAGTGAAATGAAAAACACATATATGTATCACGTGCTAGCGATACGGCGAACGTTTATATTAGGACATGTGTTTTTGGCTTCATTTGGCCAACCCGGGTTGAGGGCCTCTAGCTCCTGCTATGTTTGGGGTACAGAGGTCCACCATACCTCGTTATGATCGTCGGATATGCTATTACTACATCTCACAGCGACATTAAATTTCCTTACAAAAGACTGGTGGTATGGGCCAAAAAGTGCCGATGTAGCCCCCGCCCGACTAAAATGAAATGGTTTCGTGAAATGACCCATGGAAATATTTTGTATTTTTAAGCAAAATTTATCCCCCCACTTTGAAATTTCCCCCGAGAATGAACATGGGGGCCCCCCGAAGTTTCCCCCTCCCCACTTTTCGGAGGACTGTGGACATGCCAGAATATTAAGGCCATCTTTTCAAATACTTAATATCCGAATCGTAAAATTTGTTGTCCATCGAATTTTGTATTCGGGTATTAAATGCCGACAGATTATTGCAATACTTGACACAAATAGTGATAGCAAAATATTTAGCTCCAACGGTAGTTGGTTGTTGTAGCACTGCTATTACGACGCTCGCTCGATGCGCGAAACAGCTTTGTACTACTCGTTCGATGATCGTTCGCTCGAAACACGACTGTCATACTGCCACGTGATGTAAACTATTAACATGGCTTGAGCCGGATTCTAGTGAAAAACGCAATATTGCTCTTTAAAACAGCTTACCCTTATAGCCTTCTTGATTTGTCCGCGTATTCCCGAGACGCACTGAAGTCGAGCCCCACTAAATTTCGCCACTTCCAAGGCAGTATTAAACATATCCTGAAAATACAAAAAATATGTGTTTACACTATCCAAACCCATCAATTTATTCCAAAAGTATTAAATTATTATACGTTGCCATATCTTATAATAAATTTTAAGTAATAAATATAAAATAACAAATTTATTGCCATACGTTATCAGTATATAAAATTTCTAGTGCTTTCATTAATGTTAACACCATTTTGTATGATGATAAACAAGGGCGTAGCCAGGGAGGGGGGTTGTGGGGGCCGCGACCCCCTCCCCCTTTGGTTCAACCCCAAAAAAAATTTTCTGAATGATTCCGGTTGAAAATCATGTTGGAAATTGTCCTAAAACTAGCCTCACTCGCACCAGAAAACAAGTACTTTCAAACGTATTTTTGTACGACCAAATTTCACGTTTTTGTATAAAAATTGGCTATTTTGGCAATAGTTACATTTTACTTGTTCAGGGCGTACATAATTATACTAATTTTTAATCTAGGAAATGCAATTTCATTGAAACTTTCTAAGTTCGGACAAGGTTAGCTGGTAGAAATGTTAATGACATGACATAACGAATGACATGCCCCTGGACCCCGCTTTCACATTCCTGAGCGCGACCCCCCCCCGGACCGCCTCCCTCTTTTAGGTACCCACTGTAGGCCGCGACCCCCGCTTTCAAAATTCCTGGCTACGACCTTGATGAGAAAGTGCAGTGATTGAAACAATACGAATGGTATTGTTTGAAACGGAGAGAGCAAAGCGAGCGGAGTTTCCACTGAGGCCGCTATGGGCAAAAGTCATGAAAATTACTTTTTTGTGTGTTTCTGTCACGCATACCTCAAGTTCGAGTGGATAGATTTCGGTAAAGTTTCACATTCGACATCAAAATTGACGATGGTGTGCCCTTTGGTTGAACGCGAACAGCTCCTATCCCTTCTTCGGGATCAAAATTACATAAACAGGTTTTAAGGGTTCTTTGCCAAATGTGGCCATACGGGTACCAGTATTTCACAGCATATATCTCGCGACACAGGCTTCGATGCAGAACCAGCTCATACAGATCTACAACTTTGATGATCACAAATTTTTTGTGGGACCACTCACTGGGCCACTGTTGGGACGAATATGGTTCGTCGACCCTTGTCCAACAATAACGATTTCTCAATATTTTTGGAGTGTTATTGCGTGTTTTTAAATTATAATGAGTGCCTATTAGGTTGTCAAGCACAGTGGATACGATGGCTTTACTATCTACATTGAAACTTGTTATACCTATTCATAGGGTTTACGTTCGACGAAAACAATTTCCAAAATGAAGTGCGTTTAAATGTGTCAATTATGTATTGCGTGCAGGCATCAAGAATTGTCTATATAGGTTTCCCGGTAAGCTGAATACGAAGGCGTGGTTATCTACAGATCATCACAAATACGTGACGCGTTGTCAGTCGTTTTCGATGGTTTTAGGATCGCCGAGGTTTAGGATTTTCAGTGGGTTCAGGGTTCTAGACCTTTTAGGGTGGAATATTCGTCAAACACAGCGTGGTACAGGTGATTAAACAAAATGATAAAAATGAAATCGCGCTCGCTCCGTTTCACTCTCGCTTCCGAGTTACTAGTAGTAATAACAAATAAAATAATCTAGTAACATGCGTCAACCTGTGAACCCTCACAACCGTTGTTATTCACTAGAGTAAACCAACCACAGCTACAAACAGTAGTTCCTGAAACCATACCTTTATAAACGCCGTGTTTTTACAAATCTTAAACGGTATTCCGGTAAGCTTCAGTTTTTTGACGATTTGAATGGATTTGTCCAGATTGAGCACAACGCCAGTTGCCGCAATTCGAAAGTTTTTCTGAAATAGTCAATACATGGGACTACTACTATGCAAACTAGCCAGCAATACCATAATAGGACCGCCGCTGCCAACAGGATGCTCGCTCGCTTCACGATCTTCAGTATACGCCCGAAATGATCGTTGCATTTCGAGAGTGCGAGCGAGCATCGAGGAAACATCGAACAAGCAGCCATGTAACAATATGCTATGTTTTCTGGCGCGTATTGTGCATTCTCTCGCTGTTCGATGATTTCTCTTCAAAGAATAACAGCAAATTCCGGCGCGTAATGTCTAGGCGCTAGGAATGCTATCTTTAAACAATAATATATAGTCCCATGTGTTATATACAAGGAATCGGCTAAAATCAGTTGCGGTTAAATACCATACTTCTCACACCTTTTAACAGGTCTGATAGTTTTTGTTTTTGAGTAGTATTGTTATTGCTCCGAATGATTTACTTCAAATGGTCATAACTCGAAATGACATGTGAAGGATCTTCGCCTTTCTGGCTTTGTACGGCAGAATACATTTGGTTTAAAATTCAGAGTATGAAACCAATTTATTTCCACAACAAAATTTATTAATAACGAATAATTTAATTCATTTATACTAGTATCTCGCACGCGAGGGTGAAACAGACTGAGCGTGGTTCAATTTTTAAGCTATCGTTTTGTTTAATCATCTGTAATAGGTTGTGTTTGGTGTTTATACCATCCGAAAATATCTTGAACCCTAAATCCATTGAAAACCCTAAAACCTCGTCTACAGTAAACCCATCGAAAACAATTGAAAACGCATTAAGATTTGTGCTGGTCTCTAGGTAATCAAATCATTGTATTCAGCTTACCGGAAAACTCGTACAGACAATAATTTTTGATGACCTGTATGCAATAGGTATGTAATCAAATGTGAAAACAGATTATGTTTTGGAATTCGGGTTCATTGACCTTACACCCATTCAAACCCCAGATTTTATATAACCAAATTATTGTATTCACGCTCGATAAATACCTATTCTTGATGTCATGCCGCAATACATAATCAGACAAATGAAAACGCATATTGGAAATCGGGTTCGTCGACTCCAAAGCCTTTGAAGACACATAAAAAATTATGATATAGTGATTTTGAACTTTGGATAGCAAAACCATTGTAGCCAGTGTGCTTGATAGCCTAATGCGCAACTAAACCTAAAATGACCCCGATGACCATGCTATTTTGTTTGTTGTAAAAAATTTCGTCACCGAAAATTTTCTAATGGGTCCGAAAATGCTAGCTTTTGTTCGTGACTGTCAAATTTAACTGATAAATAATATTGACAATCAAGTTTAATTGATAAATAACAGCAATGATTCGTGAACACTAATTGATAAATTATAAACATTCCGTTTACGACGTCACGCTTACATTAAATTTGTTCGCGAACAGAGACGAATCCTATTTCAACGATATAAAATGTTACTAAACTAAAATAAACCGAAAGCAAATGTCTAAGTCTGCGCTAGCAATGCGTTTAATCGAATATCCTATTTGTTCCGTAACAATGGATGTGGATTCCACATCGGAAATCGCAAAATAGGATAGTTAGCGGGGTCAACTTAAGTTTAGTCAGTCATTGTAAGGTTTAAACAAGCAATACGTCGAAATTTGAAAAATTGCCTGGCAAAGGCTCGGCGATCAATATTTGGC
This sequence comes from Trileptium ribeirensis, assembly GCA_030248225.1. NCBI lineage: Eukaryota > Metazoa > Nematoda > Enoplea > Enoplida > Thoracostomopsidae > Trileptium > Trileptium ribeirensis. The sequence continues at coordinate 27,345 of JASANE010026676.1, forward strand.
TCCACAGTGGGAGGCAAAAAGCAGAGTGCATGACTCGATAAGGCGATATAACAGGTCAACAGAGATACAAGCCTATCGCGAAATAGGTCGAACCATATACCCTATGCCAGATTGCAAAGAACCCAAGCATGCCATTGACCCAGAAAAGAGAGCACAAAACACAAACAAAATAACTCTTTACAACTTCCATCACTTTCGTACTGCTTTCGACAACATCAGCTATATCTCAAAATACACAATAACGCCCCCGTATCATCGCGAACGAACACCATACAAACAAAGACGAACAAAAGAACGAACAATTAACAAAACCCAAACAACAAACAGCGCTCACACAACTCCACAACACGCTAATACAAAAATCAATCGGACAACCAACGACACAAACTACCTATCTGCTAGCGATTGCACAGCCAGGAGACCGGTGTTTTGAGGAGTTATCGGTCCTATAACAATGACAGAAAAATCACGATATAAAAAGTCATTTAACATTACTTAACCGCTTACGGATATACGTCCAGACTCGCCGCATATATCAGTCCATACTGCGTCCGTATTTATTGACTGTTCACATAGCATCCGATCCGACAGCATTAGAGCATGCACATATTTTGTCACATCGGGCGATATGCAAAAAAATACAAACATAATACGGTAGGCACTCGGTAATCGGTAAATTTTATCGTATTAGTGAGGTTGCAGCATGACCAAAAGTTGGGTCGGACCCAATATGATCATGACGTTAAAGCTTAGAATAAGCTTAAAACAGCGCACCATAGTCGAATAGCAGTGTCGTAGATATTTGGCTCCACAGTGGGAGTGTCCCCACAAAAAAGCCGAGGTCAGCAAGGCTGTAGACCTCGATAAGGCTGATTATGAACAGTGGTCAACATTTAGATACAAGCCGTATATCTCGATATATGCGCCCTTCCACATATACCCGTATATAGAGATTTCACACAAACCTCACAAAAACGTATTTCTCCCTATACACACACAAAAAGTAGAAACAACAAACAATAACAAACAAACAACTATCTTTGTTCGTAATCTTTCTTTACACGACTGTTTCGTGGGTCCTCGTGTCTCACACAACACGTACATTTTTATCTCAACGTATACAAAAAATCTTCCCCGCCCGCCAACTATCCCCGCGGTTCGAACGAACGACCATCGAACATTTTTAAACAAAATTTGAACTTTGAACAAAATTTGAAATTTTTCGAACGAATGTAACAAACCCCGTGAACACCTTAGACGTAATCCCTCCCTCGTTCCCCCCACAAATTCCCCCCAAAAAGCTCCCGCAAAAAAAAAAAAAAAAACTCCCTCACAACCAACGACACATTATACTTACCGTATCATTACTAACCGATCCCCCAGCAGACCGCCCCTGTCGTACGCAGTAACTGATCCGATAACAAAGACAGAAAAATCACTCCATAAAAAAACACTCATCAAACCTCACCCCCCCACACACATACACACCCACTCACCCGCCTCATCAACCCCCCCACCATACCCCCTTCTAACTACTCTCCACTCACCAACCGATCCGACTCCTACAAACACAATATTCTCACACATCGCGACATACGCAAAAAAACAAAAACAAAACCCAAACCCCCGCAACCGAAAATTAAATTATAACAGAGAAGCACCAACCCAAAAAAAGACCGCACCCAACACAAAAAAACAAAACCTCAGAAAAAAAAAAACACAGCACCACAGCCCCAAAGACGAAAAACAACGCGGGCTCTTCTTTCCCCGCCGACTTCGCGGTGCCCGTTCCCACCGCTGTGGTTTCGCTAGATAGTAGATAGGGACAGTAGGAATCTCGTTAATCCATTCATGCACGTCACTAATTAGATGACGAGGCATTTGGCTATCTCGTCTAGGCCAGCATAATCATTATGGATTAATTGTCCCTGATCTGGGCTGGCCACGTTTTCCCTTTTTAATGAGAGGGAGCAACTCAGGGCGTTTCCAGAAGAACCCAACATCCACAGCTCCCCGCCGTTAAGCTAAAGGAGCCGCTTCACAAGTCAGTGCCATAGTGATCCCGCCAAATCGCTACCATCGTTTGTTCCCTGCCGTCTTTCGCGCATCCTGTACGGACATAGCGGCGCTACTGAACCGGCAGTTAAGGAACGGAGTTCCCGAGTGTCGCTCTTATTGCCATCTTCGCCCCTTCGGGCGCCGAATGTTCTTTTGTAGAATGATTCAACGCATTCAATGCTACCTTCCAGTGATCTTACCACCAATAACTTCCGGAGACCCTTTGATATTCCGAGGTCAGCCAATAGTCTGTCTGATTTTCTTGACATGGCACCTCTATATGAGATAATTAGGGCTCCAAAGGTCACTGAAGTAATTTCACACCTTCTATTATCGCTGTTGCTGTTGTTTTTCACCCACGAGGTGATCTCGTCATTATCGTAATATTGCACCTTAGAACTATATGCCCTTGATAATGCCCCCGGTTCATTGGTGGACACTATTGCGGTGTCTATTACGTATCCTTTACCATTTTTGCAAGCCACAATGTCCGGTTTTCGGAGACCAGCCCTGGTTGGAATTCTGGGCTCGACCAATACAGAGAATTTCTTTTTCACCAGGTTGTTTGCTAGCATTTTTGTGGTGTTATCATGCCTTTTGACCCTCTTGTCATGGACTCGATCGCATTTCTGCAGTATATGTCCGAGGGTTTCTTTCGAGCCACAGCCGGCGTCACACATAGGTATCACCTGGTTTCCTCTGTTAGCTCTACTTCGTGTCAGCCATAGGTTGCCCCTAATCTTAAGCGCCTTTGCAAACCGTCTGCCATCAAGCAGTAGGCTTCCATCCGTAATCCACTGGTGTATGTGTTTCGTCTCATCCATACCGATTGATCCCCGGCCGTCGCACGAGTCTTGTTGGTAACGTTCCCGCCAGTAGAGAGATTCAGTCTTCCCGCCCCTTATTTCCTGGAGCCCTCCATTGACCAAAACCTTTAGGAAGTCTGAGCTAGATTTGTCCTGTCTGTCCCGAAAACTCGCTGAGTTAACTGCTGCCCGAACATCTTCATCTAGACTAGCTTGTAGTCGTTCCAACCTTTTGGCTCTTCTCCAGGGAATGCTAGTGCGGAAGCACTGCAGTCCCAACCCACCATCTTCTAGTGCAGCGTAGAAGTAACCCATTGGCGTGTCTTTTGGTAAGAACAGGGCATCTCTCACAAACTTTCTCACTGACCTGTCCATTCCACAAAGGGTTTTCCGACTGACTCTCCCTAAAATCATCTCGTGCATTACTTTAGGTATGGCGTTCGTCCGTAGGATGTACAAACGCTGTTGTGGCTTCAATGGCGCCGATCTTAGGTTCCGGAGGAGTTTATTGAGTTTCTCGGTTGACTTGCTGCCTCGGCCAGTACTGGAGAATGAGATTCCTAAGTACTTATAGGTCTCAACCACATTCATAGGTGGTATTTCTTTCCCTTGTAACAACGCGAACGGTCTAGGATCACAAAGAGTTCGCTTGTTCCTGCCGTCGCTGATTATTGCCATAGTAGCACATTTGTCCGGGTTTGGCAATAACCCACCTTTCTCCAATATATTGCAAGTCGTATCGATACTCCTCTTTAAGCCCTCTTTTCCTCGGGATATAAGCACCAGATCATCCGCAAAAGCGAGTGCACTAAATCTGTATCCATTTAGATCGTACCCGACTCCAGACTTGGCTACACAGCAGAGCGCTTCGTCAATCACACCATTGAAGAGGAGAGGTGAGAGTGGATCGCCTTGTCTCACACCATTGGTCATCTGAAGCGTTTCTCCAAACAGTTCGGTTTGTCCTTTTTGATAGTAGTCCTTCAGGTAGTTACACAGGTGACTGGGAATACCCAGTCGGTAAGCAGCCCGAATTATACTATCATGGGACACACTATCAAACGCTTTTCGTAGGTCTATGAACCCGATCGCTATATCTCTTTTCTTGCGCCTTGAATCCCATAGAAGCGTGTCCAAGATGACCGTGTTTGCCGCACATCCATCGATTGTTCTGAACGCCTTCTGGGCTTCGTTTAGTTTGGTAACCGCACTTAGCCTTCTAGCGATGATCTTGTGAAACAATCTACAAACTGCGTTTGTGATGGAGATTGGACGGTAGTCACCCGGCGTCGTTGGCTTCTCAACCTTGGGTAATAGAACTGTCCTGCTTTCAGTGAAGTTTTTGGGCGGTGTACCTGCCCACAACACTGCATTTACGGCAGAAAGCAGCTCAACCCTATCCATCATCGTTAGGTCTTTCGTCGTGATACCGTCCGGTCCAGCGGCAGCCATCTTTAGATCAGCTAATACTTGGTCCAACTCAGGCTTTTCAATAGGTTTGACCAGATCTCAAACGGGTTTCTTGCAATATTCCAATGGTCTCACATCGCTCTTTTTGGGTGCTTCAAAAATGCCCTTCCAGAATCGTGAAGTCTCCGCCTGGGGAACAGATTCTTCCTCTGAATGACACTTCCAGCTTCCGTTTAGTGCCATTTCGGCAGCTTTCCTTCTATTACGGACGTAGGCCCTTTGCATGATGGCATACTCCTTCTTTCTGATCACCCGACGCTTTTTGGTACCTGCGCAGCGTCTCTGACAACCATCATTGGGTGTTTTAGTCTGCATGTCCGTTTTGCTTCTTGATTCTAGCAGCCTGTCAAGTTCACTGATGGTCTGCTCTTTATTTCCATCTATCATGGCCCGCAATACAGGCTTACACGTTGTTGGCGTTACGTCATTGATAAGCGTATCTTTGGCCCAACGAGCAAAGGATTCAGTCTGCACATCTTCAGGAGTTGGTTCTACCATGCTGGCTTTAGCTTCCTTTTCACGTCTTACTCGATCTTGTTCTTTACGTAATACAGTCCTATACTTGTCCTGCCTTCTTAGGCCCTTGATGGCCTCGACCGTTCTGTGACTGTGTCTCCGCCATAGCTCCTCATTCACCCCAAACATCATGGGGTCCATCGTGGCTTCAGCTTTTGCCAGCAATAGTATCTCTTCATCCGTCCAACGCGCTTTCTTTATCCTAAGTTCGCGGCCGATCACATTGTCTCGGTTGAACTCCTGTGGGTGGCGTGCTCTTCGGTGGACGCCCAACCCACTCTTGGTGGTAAATCCAGCATTACATGTCTGGCACATCCAGGCCCTTCCTTCTCCGCCATTTGTTAAGTCTATTACAGCCGCTGTGGCAGCTGCATTATTAATATTATTTGTACTTGTAGCGGACTTAACGAGGGACAGGGGGTGCTAACCCACGAGTCCCTTTCCAGAGCTCCTGACCTCCCGGTCTGCCCTATTGGGGGAGCGAGCATATAGCCTGGAGTTGTTTACTCCCCGCAGGGGGTTATCTCGACTCTAGCATGTTGGAGTGATGTTGAGCGATCGGTTAACCAAACCGGTTTTGTTCCAGCAGTTGTACTCTGCCGCAACCAGCAAATGGCATTCTTCGTCATTTCTGGCGCTGACGCCGCCCTACTTCGCCACCGAACTTGTCCTTTGCCATGGTATATCTTCGCCCTCCTGGTTGGCCTTTTCCGGATGGTACTAGATTTCAACCAATTACTAACGTTTCGTTATCGGCCTACTCCGCTTTCGCCGAGGCTACTTGCATTTTCCACTTTCCTACTAAGTGTTCGTTGGATTACTATCGTTCTCACCAGTACTGGGGCCTGGTGGAAGGGTACTTGAATACCTAAGGCACCGGGGTTGATAGTTGCGATGCCCAGGTTGCTCCACGTGGAGGCATTGGTGCGACGATTTGCGATGGTGGCAATGGTTACCTGGGTTGCCCCAGTTTACCCATCAGTTTTAACAGGTTGGTGGTCCGTTCCTCCTGTCCACGCAACGCCATAACGCAACCTAAGAGAGTCATAGTTACTCCCGCCGAACGCACAGCCCAACAAACCACAAAAAAAAACAACCCAAGTAATTCAACAAGTTTCATTTTCAATAGAAAATTCCATATTGGCAGCACCAGTCCAAGGTCGCACTTGTTGCAGAATTTCTTTAAATGTCGTCGACTTCAGTCCACACAATGACCGTAGTATTTGCCCGTTCAGTGTTAGACATTTTGTGCGAGCGCGGCTGACCAAGTTTCGATTGAGCGAAGCCTATTTCAAATATCTGTTTGAGCGCTACCCAAAAATTGTTGTTCGAAAGGAATTAAAGAGGCAGGATCGTTGACGGGGTGTTAAGCAGCAACAGATGGAAATTTTTGCTCCATGACTGTCCAAACTCAAAATTCAATTCTGACGAGGACCCAAATATTAGAGTTGACTCTAGTCCTACTTACCCCAAAATGTAGCATGGCAGTGCAGATGCTGCGGTGAATATTTGATCATTCGATTCCGGCCGTTATGGTCTTGACTACTGTAAACGGGCATCGATTGAAACCGACGCCAGCCGAGGCTAAATATTAGCGGATCCCGGTTTTTCAATATTTTCGGGTACCATCGATGTTTGATGAGCCGCGTCTGAAATATAACCTCATATAACTGGCCTCGCCACAAAAGGGAAACTCAGCATTTTCAGGCTCTCTCGGGATTCTGCAGGTCCAAGGCACGCCTCCAAGTGAATTGTGGTTCACCCTCCCACTCATTTCCCCGCGCAAAACCCTCCCGGTATGTTGAGGTGGCATCAAAAATAGTCGATTTGACAAAAACGGATAAAGCAAAACCTAATAATACTACTTTTATTTCGATGATTTTTAAGATAGATAAAATTAAGGTATGGACAAAATTGGTTTTATACACACCAGAACATGCCCATTACACGATTCCGATCTAGCTAAAACTTGCCGTATTCGACGGCAAATCTACCAAGGCAGAAACTAGTACCGTCTAATGGATCCTGACCATAAATAAATTTTCTAAGTAACACTGTTCTATTTAAGAGCAACGTGTTGTGACAGTTTTTCTGTATTGTAAATCTTTAGAATAAACTCCTGAGTAAAATGAGGCGCGGCCTGCTGAAAAAAATATTTTCCGTAAATATGCAACAAAAAACAACATAAGTCTTGTAAAGGTATATAAAAAGCGATAAAATTGATGAAACTTTCTAGTTAACCTATATGTCTAAACGTACATGCACGCAAGTAAGTTTGCCAGGTTATTATAGAAATACCTAGGAACCACAAACAAAACATGTTTAAAGCTCATGACCACATCCAATTCAAGGTTCTTCCTTATTTGTACGCGGTCCAGATATGCCATGCAGCAATATGTAGGAGCTGCTTGCAGTCACTATTCTAAGAATTGGATTTCAATTTACTGATCTTGTACACTTGATAAAGCGTTTCAATCTATCTAGGTCCATTGCATCAAAACGTTTACTATCGCATAATTTTGTACACTATTATTTATTGCAATTGCGGCTGTCTCATTATGTATACCATTTGATGAAAGCGGACAACCGCGCGAAATGAAGACATACTAGTTATACAAGCTACGTTCGTACCACAGAGCTCCTGTTCGCGTTGGCTAAATTTCGAATATCAACGGCAAAAAAATTTTGCGAACAAAATACATTTTGCAGTAACGGATGTTCTTTTTAAGGACTGGGGAAGCAATTCGTCAAGATGCAAACTGTCCAAACAGCATAAAATATAGAAAGCCAACCTGTACAAAACCGATATTTTGTTCACCGGTCAGCAGCCCGCCAACTATCACCGGATATTCAGGCTCGAAGCTCGAGACGAATTCCAACGGCAACGCGTTAATCTCGACGCGAACGTACATTCCAGGACGGAATCCTTCGAGAACCACACGCTCAGCGTCAGACAAATGCTCGAAAACTGTTCGGTTTAACTAAACATCAAACGATGGCAATAAATTATTTATATGTTATTAGTCAGGATATTGTGGGTAGTTTGCAGGATCAGCGTAATCAAGTAGTCAATATATAAAAACACACAATTAATAAGAATGCCATCACACACAACAACTATTATGCAAAACAAGATAGGCCTTTCGAAGCTACAACACATATACGCCCCGAATAAATAACCACGCCGGGAACCTGGGAAATATCTCTAGTTTTATGTTTTTCAATGTCCTATTTTCAAACTAGACACATTACTACTAACAAAAGCAATAAAAGCGAACTAACTTGTGCCTGAATTTCGAGTTCGTCTTTGAGTCCACGATAATAGCGGAATGTATCGTCGTATTCTGCGTCGAACATCTGTTTCATTTTTCGCTTTTTGGCGGCTCGTTTTTCTTCAATTTTCGCTTCACGCTGAGCACTTCGGGATTCGAATGCAGCTGCCGTTTTCTCGTTGGCTGGATTTGCTTCAGACACATCACCAACTATAAAACAAAATATAAACAAACTATAAAACAAAATTGGCACAACAACTTGATAATTTTATGGTGTTAGAAACACCAATAAGAAGCGTTTTCTTAATAATTAGATTCACAAAATTGTGATTTTACTCTTTCGCCAGTCGATACACGCCGCCAGCCGTCAAAAAAGGACTAAGCCTAAGCCCATCTTATTTTTTCCATCTTAATGAAAAACTAATCATTGCCTGTAGCTTCCCCGCTATATGTTACGTCAAGTATATTCTCAACTATAAATAATATGAAGCAGTTACAATTATAGTTCCACGTATAATTCCGTCTTTGTCGAAAGACTTTAGAGATTGGATGATTCGACAAATGTTTATGATATTTATTCTCATATAATGCAATATAATGTACCAAAACGGAAAAGAATCATGTAACCTAGCTCAGGCAACATTTTAGTGCATGATTAAACCATCGTATTACCACTCAAAGTCGGGTTAAAAACACTGATTACTCCGTAACATGGTTTTACTTTTTATATAGACTAGTCCATGACCATTTTAGCGATTACATTATATCTGTCAAAAGGCATTTTTCCAAGATATAGTTTGTCTTTAACAGTCCGCATGCACAAATAACAAATTAGCAGGCTTTTGCTTCCAATTACAACTGCTTATTCTCGCAATCGCTTCGTCTGCTTCACCTCAATTATTATAAATGAATGATGACCTAGCATTTTTGCTGCAGCAACGCATCTTGTGAGCTCAAACCTTTCGCTCAAAATTTGACGGTGATTTTTAAAAAAAATGCGATATTTCAAAGTTTAAGATTAAAATTTGAGCTCAAACTTTTTCAGACAGTACATCTCGTCGATGATTAGCTAAGGGAATATTTTTGTTGAAAAGTCTGAGCAGTGTTAACACGTTCAAACTTGCCAAAAAAGTCGAAAAAATGGTTTCAAACCTTGATCAAAATTTGAGAAAAAAGTAAGTTTGAGCATGTGAACGCGCCGTTAGACTTTACACTTTTTCAAAGCAGGGTCCTTGTTTGTTTGCACCAAAGCGACAGTTTACACCTGAAAATTTAAATCGATTATTATCGATGACGATTACTAACAATATATCAATATAACATCTGAGGACATTCAACATGAATCGCCATGGACATAATCGATATTTACACACCTACGAAAAAGCAGAAATACACTTAAAAACACACACAAATTTTTCGACTAATTCCGTTGATTGACTACAGTCGATGTCACTCCAAATAACATTTACATGTTGGATACAAACTGAAATAGCATTTACCCTCGTCGTTTTCCAGTTGACTACCACTCTCCGGTTGTTCCAAATCCTCGAAATCCCCATAGACGTCCCGATCCGAATCGGACTCATCGCATTCAACCTTGTTCACTGAAAAATAACACAACTTCACTGTAATAAAATCCATCGCTAAATACACAATCCGCACCGTGCGGATGACAATACCAAGGGGCGTATCTCGTTCCATTTAGTTTTCAGATAAATCATTTTAAAGTTTTTCGCAATATGTTTAAGGCTGCTGGTTACCGTGCGATTACTAAAATCGACTGCTGTAACTGTAAAAAAGAGCCATCGGCATCTACATGTACTACAAATAGAATCAGGTCCTATTCACCATTCCCTCGAAAAAATCAGTTACATAGCTAAAAATTGAGAGTTGCGCCCATTGGCATTTTCATTCTGTCTACTATTAGTCGTTATCAAAGTGACGATTACGTAATAATAATATACTGTAACCGTTTTGTCTTACTTACATATAGTCATAAGTTTAGTGATGTTCCGGGTTCCTCCGTCTTAGATTTTTCTGCGTCACTACTTTCAGACCCTTCTAGCTGCGTAATGTCCTCGACTGGACAGTCGTCCATGACCTGTAGTCGTTCATCTTGCGCTACTGGCAATCAGCGAAAATGGAAGCAATACTCCGCCGGAATTACGTTAGTATCGCACAAATATAGCAAATCGTCCTTTTAAGCTTTTGATATTGGCAAACGAAGACTGGCGCAGTGCATAAACGTCCTTTGAACGCGTTTTCGAGCCTAGCAGTTGGTATCTCTGGAATTTGTTATCATGCCCAGAACTATGCGAAATCGTGTTTGATTCGTCCTTTAGAAACCTGAACTGTTTCGTTGTGAGCCATGAAATTGAAGGCCGCTTGTTTTGGAATAATGTGTTAGCAAGATGTTTGAAATCTTGAAAATCCGTGTGCCGAAACTGAGTTACACCGAACCTTTGACCTGGCCGAACGAGTTTTAGTATGTTGACCCAATCTGTATGGCAGTTGATCTCGATATCTCGACGAGCTGCTTCAATACTTGAGTGTATTCCGTCACAGCCCATGTAACTATGCCCCGTTTCATAAAACTTTTGCTCTATCGTTTTAATTGGAAGTGTTCGAACTGCCCATATCAAGCCAGCAGCAACATACTGATTCCTAGTCTGGCCGGTACATGTGTCCGACCATAGAATAACAGTGTGACATCTGGCGATAGCTTTCGCAGAAAGCCGCATAAGCAGGTGCATATTTCAACAGCACCTCGGTTGCCTTCCACCTCGGTCGAGTAGAAGCAATGCTCTGCATCATTTCGATGGTTGTAGATAGTCAGATTGTAGGTTGCAAGCTTGCGACGGTAGTACATACTGCTCACGTTAGAAATTGGTACATATAACACCGATTGTAGATCAAAGCTGAAAACTTGGACGGTTTCTTTTATTCTAGCAGTAGCACAAGCAACTGCTGCTCTTGATGCAATTTTGCGGCCGATGTAGCCACTGACTTGTGGCGGAAGCTGTTGTTTTTCCATCGGACCATTTTTCGTACGGAAGGCAGATTGCGCATCGGTCTTTCTGTGGTCTGAACACTGATATCCGAAAATCGCGTTTCAAAACGTTCTTGTATGTAGTGAGTGAAACAGGACAATATTCATTTTTAGGCAAAATCCCCTGTAAAGCCGATACATGTTAGCTTTGTTGCGAACTTGCGGCTCCAGATTATGTCTTGTGGAATCGCGCCCACAGTAATGACTGGGCATTCGTTGGAAGGAATTTATATGAGCGTAGACGCGCGTTGTATTGTGTTGAGTCATCGCTGCTATTTCTGGATCAACTGTTCGTGTTTTCCGACCAGCATAACGACCGCTTGGCGTCCTACGATTAGTAGCATTACGAACGAATTTCTCCGAAACCGACAGAGTTGCTAAGAAAAAATGCCGACAAATTTGAGTCTTCTTTAAAACCGGACATTTGTCTGTGGCTATAAGTAAAAACTTGTTAGAAAATTGTCGCCGAGAGCTGCCGGCAGTTGTTTGTTGCTTTGTACGGTAAGGCTCGACTCGCTCGGCGATGTACGCACGTTGCTGTTCTTAGTCGCCGCTTTTGGCTAAATTCCAAAAATCATTAAAAATTTTTTGACGCATATCTTCATCGATTGCGTCCGCGCATGAATAAGCACAACTACAGTTATCCGATAATAAACATCGCGCCGGTTCCTGTTTTTCCGCATCGCCGCGCTTTCGATACGACAGCTCAAGCGCACGACATCGCTGCTTGTCAATACGCGAATTTCTTCGTTTTGTAAGCGCTACATTGCCGATAACTGATGTAAGAACTGATGAAATAACATCATCGACAGGATTAAGTGATTGAATATTGTCCCCTCCGGTGTCTGATTCAGATACAACATTTCAGTGGGCAGGAGTACTATCATCCTGCACATTAATGTCTGAATTTTTGGCGTTGTTAGCGTTTCAGTTACTTCGTTATTTGCGTCTTCGCTGTCAAATGAGGCATTACGAGGATCTCAATCTTCACAACTGGAGTGATATGAATTTCAATAATTTGAATTATCGGATGTTTCACTGGCGCCTCGGCATCTGTTGGATACTGTGTAAGGAGGTTTTCCAACACATACTTTGGCTGAATTTGCTGGTTTCAGGCCATAAAGTGTCTAACTTTTTTCGTATCTGCTGATTTTCGTCGGCACAGTATTCGCGGAAATGGGTAATAGCTCGTTCAAATGTACATTCCCTTCATTGAAGCAATGACAGTTCCATTTTGGAAAACTGCTGCTTCAAATGGCAATACATCAGCCGGTGAGGGCCATCCATACTGATTCTTTTTTCTTCCAAAGTACCACACGAACATGTCCCGTGGCTTCGGTCTATTTGTTACGGCCGTCTCGGGATCGCACAACACAGCAGGCCAATAAGAAATTTTTCGTTTCGTCCGATACGCAACCCATACAATATCGTTGACATTTATATTTGACATACTACCAGAAATAAAAAATACAGTTTTTTCTAACGCGTCTCAAAACTGATTTTAACCCATTGCAGTAAGTGGCGGTACGCAACTTATGCATTGTATAGGTATGTTAGAAAGAACAACATTTTTTATTTCTCGTAGTTTCGAGGCGACGTCCTAAAATAAACAAATGATCGAATGAGCGCAATAGAACATCCGGAAAGCGTACAAATTTATTGAGGTACGCCCAAAGGCAGTGCTAACATCCGCATACTGAGAATGTACTGGATTGTGACAAAGGGCGTATCTGAGTCTCATTATACAGATCGTTAAAATGCTACTAAAATTTTAAATTATGTACCATAATAACTACTCTTTTGTGGATCTGCTATGTTTTGTTGCTAAATAAATTTCGATCAAACGAAGTTACTTTTGCTGATCATGCAGACTTGGATGCTTTTAGATACCACGAGGCCTATTCTTCGGACAATTACTCCCATTATACAGATCGTTAACAACTTCCTGTATGGTGTGCTCAATTACTTTATGTGCCATAGCGGTTCGCTAATTCAATGAATTCACGAATTCGTCAAATGCTAACATTTATAAATAAGAATAATTCTCAAACAATAATATTACATTTATCTTACTTGGAACTAAAGCGCCGGGTTAAAACCATACACGACTAGTGGTTACACAATGCATAAGTAGCATTACCGCAGAATATTTTTATTTCAATTTTTTAATTTGATTTTCAAAAAATTGTCACAAGTTTTTCAATAACCTAGAAAACATGCTGTTTTGGTTCCGCATAACATATTTGTAATAATCACAGAATGACATTGTTTGGGTGTTATGGAAAAAATCGCGAAGTCCAGCGATGATCTGCAATCCAGAAGATGCGAAATCGCACGACGAAAATAAACTATTTGTATATAACTTCTGTGACAATCGCTACAAAGACGTTAAGCATACTTCCGTTATTCCTTTCACGCATCAACTCCCAATGCCGTTAATATCGCGTAAGATGTCGTTCAGAGCTAGGAATCAACTAGAATTCAACATTGAAACCTTGGTTACACACAGTTACTAGCACCAATATTTTTACATTACGGACTGTTTCGAAAAGGCCAGAGATGGCGGCGCAGAGATCCCAGCAAATATTATTGCAGCATTGGATGCCGGAAAAACGATATTAAACCTTATGGACAGCTTGATCATCAGTCTTAGCGAGATAACCGGAAACTGTGACATCGATGGAAACTACATTCGAACTGGCGAAGTCGCCTGCAACAGCGGTCGTGTTAACGACACCGGCGGAAACGGCATTCGAATTGTTGAAGTCGCCTGCAACAGCGGTTGTGTTAGCGACAGCGGCAGAAACGGCAATCGAATTGTTGAAGTTGCCTGCAAAAGCGGTCGTGTTAACGACACCGGCGGAAACGCTATTCGAATTGTTGAAGTCGCCTGCAACAGCGGTCGTGTTAACGACACCGGCGGAAACGGTATTCGAATTGTTGAAGTCGCCTGCAACAGCGGTCGTGTTAGCGACAGCGGCAGAAACGGCAATCGAATTGTTGAAGTTGCCTGCAACAGCGTTCGTGTTAGCGACAGCGGCAGAAACGGCAATCGAATTGTTGAAGTTGCCTGCAACAGCGGTCGTGTTAACGACACCAGCGGAAACGGCATTCGAATTGTTGAAGTCGCCTGCAACAGCGGTCGTGTTAGCGACAGCGGCGGAGACGGCAATCGAATTGTTGAAGTCGCCTGCAACAGCGATCGTGTTAGCGACAGCAGCAGAAACGGCAATCGAATTGTTGAAGTCGTCTGCAACAGCGGTCGTGTCAGCGACACCGGCGGAAACGGCATTCGAATTGGCGATGACGCTAGCTGCAGCAAACAACACAGTCGTAAGCAACACAACCAGGAGACAAAGTTTGCGATGAATCAAGTGCCAGATGTTGAGCGTGAGTCAGATATCGACTATGAACCGAGTAATTACAGTAGCAGTGAAGATGACGCTACACAGGATACGTCATCTGGACTCAAAATACAGAAAAAGCTTACAAGAAAACGTAAGCTAGATCCGAGCAATTACTCGCGTGCTAAAATATCCCGCGAGAAAAGCGCTGCGAAGAGTCCAAAGGTCGGATGTGGACCAGCTTTTTCTTTCAAGTGTTCAGCAGGCATTTCAGACGCCGACCGCGCTTCAATTTGCCGAACGTATGCAAACCTTGGCTTCGATAGGCAGAGAGAATTCATATTACGACAGACATTAAGAAAACCAGTTCAACGGCCACGACCCGCAAAAAATTCTAAGACGCATAGGCCGCATCGTGCACATTCGATTCAGTATAAGTTAGATTGTGTCAGCAGTGCAAAATGTAGTGGTGCTTGTGAAGGCCACAGGGTCTGCCTGAAGTTTTTCTTGAGTACACTGTGCATTTCCGAGTGGACGATCCGTGACCTGTGCAAGCTCGCTCCAGCTGCAAACCATGGTAATCCCGCTCCCGACAGCCGCGGTAGTCATCGACCATGTAACAAACTTTCCGAAATCATCGTTGCCGAATATCATCACATATAGCGTCGTTTGCTAAAATGCCCTCGCATTATTGCCAATCTGGTACTCAAAAAGAATACCTCGAACCTGGAATGACTGTTTCAAAATGTTCCAGCTCTTTATGGATTCTAACAAAGATCTTTACCCCAATTTTCCGAGTGTCTAAGGTGATTGCTTGAAGGAGTGGAGTTACCTCAAGATATTTTGTGAACGGTTTAACATTGCCTTTTTTAAGCCTAACAAAGACCAGTGTTCTGTATGTTCCAAGTTAAACAATCTTGTCGCTTGCTGGAGACGCAACAGTTGTAACCGAGTTTAAGAAAGACAAAGCCGATGCGAATCTTGCGAGACGTGATGCCGTTGCTGCTTTAAAAAAGCAAGACAAGCAGCGCACGGCAAATGATAAAACGTTTGTTCAAGCGACATTTGACTTACAATCTGTGCTGCCAACCCCACACTCTGATGTTAGCTTGTTCTATTACAAGCGGAAGCTTAATGTATACAACTTTACAGAGTTTAATCACCGAAATCGTGATGGATAGTGTTACGTCTGGCCCGAATACGAAGATCAGCGGGGCGGGTGGGAGGTTGGAACTTGTTTGTTCAAGCTTCTGCAGGACCTGTCCTCAATTGTTCAGCATGTATCGATGTTCTGCTATAACTGCAGTGGCCAAAATAAGAACACTCTTGTATTCGCTATGCTTGTGTACGCTATGCGCAGCAGCGATCATTTCCAAAGCCTCCAGATTACGTACCTGGAGCCAGACCATACTATGATGGAGGTTGATAGCATGCATGCTTGCATCGAAAACGCTCTAAAATCCAACCAAATATTTAGCTATCGAGAATGGGTCTAAGTCATTCGAAAGGCACGATCAAAACGAGATTACAAGGTGGGTTTCTTTACTATTTGCTGAAAAAACTGTTATAATAGCTGTGGAAACTGCCAGATAGACCGTGTTATCTTTGTTTGATATGCTTTTAATGAAATGCATATATTCTTAAGCGATTATAGTGGAAATGCTATTACAGAAAAATGTTTTTATAGCGGAATTTTGATGCGTCGAAGCAATGTCACGATAAATGTATTACGTTACTGTTCATTCAGCGTTCATACCAGCTTTTAGCTACAAATTGTAATTTTTATGCCCTAAAAATAAGACAAGAACTTACGTGCTGCCAGAACTTTTTCGGCATCTTCGGATTCAGACCACTGACCAGTAACGAAACAATCGCGAATCGACAATGCTACCTAAAGCAAAATAAACAGTAACATAACGGGTTATAAAATTAATAATGATATAAGAAAATGTTCAAAAAGAGAACAACATCGTGTCACATTTCAAAATAATCCAACGTTCGATACGAAGCAATAGCTGAAAACTCAGATTATTGAATATTCATACCCGAAATTTTCCAAGATTCGGTCCATAATTTTAGTACAGTCTTACATTTACATTAATGTTGCACCGCGAACATACGTTTCCGAAACAGATACATATAAATATATATCATAGATAGATATAAATATAGATCCGAATAGCATCTGAATGTTGGGCACTCACGAAGGAAACAGCGGCCCCTCTTCTAGCCACTGAAAAAAAATGATGCGGTGGATGGCAGGAGTGCGTTGGGAAGGCCGCGCATCCGGGCGAGAATGTGGCGAAATCATTTGGACTTACGTCGCTGGAGACAGAACTGACCAACCGGAGGTGAGATGGTACGGCCACGTTCAACGCAGAACTTGCGGCGTGGCGAAACAAGCGGTCGAAGTCCAATTCGAAGGAAAGGCGCCCCGTGGGAGGCCGAAAAAGAAGTGGGAACAGGTCGTCAGAGAGGACATGCAATCGATAGGGCTACGAATTTAGGACGCGCAAGACAGTGACACATAGAAAAGAGTGCTGAAGTCACGGTGCAGTCGAACCCGTTGCACGCGCGATGGAACCATTCGACTCTACAGGATGTGACGGTGGTGGTAGATATCATGCATCATTATGCTAAGAGGTCTCATACGGAAGGTAGCCGGGGTCGACGGGTGGAGGGAAAAAAGTTAACAGAGTCCCCCACAAATACATCAAATTTTCACGCTATTTTGGCCAGTTTGTTGCAAAAATTTCTGATGGGTGAGGGGATTTAAGGTTGCCCTCAGAAGGAGGCCCTAAGCCTCAGGGTATAGTAACTCCCCTGTACCCCTGCTTCGGCATATATGGTATAGATATGCTTTTTAAAATGAACTCCAATTTAGTGTAGTCAAAAAGCTCCAGAAATACCAGAGAATATAACAATAAAGAAGTTCCCTTGACGTCCTAGCCAATTTATCGTTTCTAAATTGAGTACCTCGCGGAACTCCATACTTCAATCAGCAGGAAAACATGAAAAATAGTTTAAAACCATGCCAGGACACCAACTCAAATGCAGATTGTATCTGAGTAGGTGACTGTAATTTTAAAGACTGGAGTATGTGATCAACACCTTCAACTACATGGCCATGGATAATTAAAGCATTATTACGTAAGCGGAGGCTGTTTCTCACGAGAGCATCGCTAAATACTAATCTTCAACTTTCTACTTTCGGACTTAAACTGTAAATTTTTAAGCAGTGCAACCTAACGTTTAAACCCTGTTACTACAGCATGTCAAACATCAAATGTTAAACCGAATACAGTGAAATAGAAATTTACAATAACACAAAAACACCACAATAACTCCTGACTCACTACAATTCATTATCAAACTTACCGCAAGTACGGAAAGCTAATAGTCTTTTGTTGCCTGGCTCTGGGGATCACTTACATCGGGATCATCCCAATCTTTTGATCCAAGACTTTTTATTTCCAACGCTGACTCAGCATCAAGATTGAGTGCACCAAAAGCGACCGGAGTGCGAAACAGCACACAATCCTCGTACCGATTCTCTTCGCGCGAAGCTGCGATCGACGCCTTGGAAAGCTTAAAAAGGCCACCAAATTCGTCATTTTCTACATCGTCCGCTGCGTCGTTTTCATCACAATCTTAAATAAAAATAAATATAAAAAATCCGGTTTTCTTCAAGAGTCGCTGCGATCGACGTCTTAAAAAAGCCACTAAATTCGTCACTTCCTCCATCTGCCGCTGCGTCGTTTTCATCACAATCTTAAACAAAAATAAATATAAAAACTCCGATTTTCTTCAAGAGTCGCAGCGATCGTCGTCTTAAAAAAGCCGCTAAATTCGTCACTTTGTCTGTCGCCCGGTGGGTCCAAGTAACCCTGAGGGCATTACGTTATAGCGACAGAACAAAGAAAGGCTTAGACCGGGGGTTCGGAGGGCGGCAGCATCCCAACTTAAGCTTAGTGTATGTCTCATAATGACCTTAGGTTAGGCTAAAGCTTAGGCTTAGTATATGGATAACGGCATATTTGCATTTTATTTACACATGTCATGGTTACTTCAGCCGTCCGGTGCGTGGTTTCCATCACAATCTTAAACAAAACAAACATCTAAACTTTCAAATCGTCGCAATGACAGCCACAAAATGTAATAGTAAAAATTGTCCATTAGCTTGAAGTGATTTAAACGAGTGAGACCGCCGCACCATAATATGTAGCCACTCAATGTAGCAGTGATCTGACGACAGTAAGAAAGCACCTAATAGCCGTATAAAATTTTGCTGGAAAGGTGTTCAAATTTAGTTTGAGATATATTGAAATTCTTCAAGGTTGTTTTTTTTTGCAAAAACATACCACGATTGTTTGTTCGAAACATGTTCGAAGCTATAAAATTATTCAATTGCTTTTCGATATCCGAATATCGAATTTTATGTCATAAAATCATAGCAACTGAACATTATGACAATGGCTTAAAGATGAGGCACAACACCGCATCAACGAGGATTGCTTGGAAACTCTTTTAAACCAAGGCCCGGCTAATTCAATTGCTATAAATTTTGGTAAACGTGACCTAAAAGTGCCGATAGTTCCGCTAATTTTTGCCCGAAGCAATCAAAAACACAATCAATAATCTCTTACCGTCATTAGTGCTCGACTTTCCGTAGACAATTTGGCTCCAATTAATCGCCCGTAGCTTCCGTTCGGCAAACGAAGCGGCTGCGGCTGCGTATCGCTCCGATTTCGTAAAATCTACAAAAACAAAATATTAACAATAATACCGAACAAATCAAATCAATTTTCTCAAGAAAAACAACAATATTTACAAAGCACATCTATTCTATTGTTATACAATAACGTTAACCAAACTACAATCCATCAAATAAATTTCATAACAAGGAATTTTAGTAAAGTAAAACTAAATGCACATAGAGCTAAAACAGTATGAAACTTGTGAATACATCAAGTGAATTACAGAAGAGTATGACACTTTCCTGCGCTCTGATGTTAGCCCGTGTCATAAGCTTCCCTAATGCACTCTTGCTAATACTAATTGCAACTCGGCTATGCCACACAAAACAATTCTATTCAAGTATCGTTGCCATTTCGACGAAGATACGCATCAAAGTTAAACGGCCAAGGTATTTACGCTCAAAATTTATGAAATGTCTGACGGAAGGCCGAGCCAGGGAAAAGCCAAAGGTCCTTATGATTAACTTAATAGGTATAAGTTTCAAAATATTATGTATTACTAGAGGTCGAATCAGAAATCCGGGCCAGACCGGGGGGGGCGGAAGCCGAAGTGCGAGGTATCCCCCACGCGGTTTGGAGAAGCCATTTGATTATGGAAATCTGATAATTAATTTTTGACGGCAAATGTCTAAAACTACAGCGCTGGTGGCGACTAGTGACAAAGTATCTTTTTAATTATGAGCCATTTCCTGTGACGTAGGAAGCCAACTACTATGATTGAGCTGCTAAACAATTTACTTCTTTATTTTCAACCCTTTTTAGATCCACCGCACTTCACTAAGAACCGGGCAACTGACCCAAATTTGAAACCCATACCCCGGATGCGGGTGGCAGTTCGCGCTATTGTATTTCTACATAAACAAAAACAGGGGTTTAGACTAACAGATGGATATCGTACACACATTGCTGAACTTAGATACTTCACGATCATCATAAGTATTATGCCTGACTTAAAGTGTTTATGCTGGGTATTTTCGCACCGAACATATTACGTATATATAGCCTTACTCACTGCCAATCAACTACAATTTAATTATACACATATAAATTACATTCATATTTAATATATAAAATTTAATATTTATATATTTAATTGTATATTTTTGTTTCATATATTTAATTGTATTTTATTACACATAACCATAATTTAATTTCCTAGCCATATCAATATCAGGATGCAAAAAACAAACGACTCACCAAACTGGACAGTCGGCTTCGCTTTTGCGGCATCGTCATCGCGTCGACGCGGTTTCCACGGAACGTTTATTTCCGCTGAGTCGTTTGGTTGTGCTTCGGTATGCGGCTCTGTCTAAAATACGCCTTAATGGAGCTAATATTTACGGGCAGAAATAGAAACAATTCATTATCGAAAAATCAGTAAAATCAGTGACTTTATCACCTTCTAGTTCTTCGTGAAAGACCTGGTCCGATATCATAAAAATATGTTCACAAGTCTATGAGATTTACCTTCCATCACTCCAGATTTTTCCCGCGAGAACAAACACGAAGACCCCTTAGACATCTCTCACATTTATTGCCTACGGGAGTTTTGTACCAAACAAAGGCAGAGAAAGCTACTATAACAAAATTTTTAGACAACCCTAAATGCCAAAAGTGTGCTATAGCAGTTCTTAGCAAACCGACATTAGCTTTGCCTAAATATGTTGCTAATTTGATTGTTTGAAACAAAATAGAAAAGGAGTTAAAATCATTTCTGCTTTTAAAATTATTTCTTTACAAACAGTGGAAAAATACAATGAAGAAACATTTAATATAGCAAAAAACGAAAGAATTCTAGAATTACTGCCCTAAAATTAAGCAAATTTCCTATTAATTTATTCATTATTAACCTTGTCTACCGCACCGTCGTCCAGTCCGCCACTGTCTTCATCTTCCGCCTCGCTGTCTAGACCACTGTCTTCATTTTCGTTCACGTCACTATCATCTTCTTCGCTATAAGGAAATAAAACTTATAGCTATAACCCAATGCCCCGTACAAAAATGTCGAAAAAGCATTGAGAAAATCAAGCGAGACAATGTTCTTTAGTCAACACAATCGTCGAATAATATCATGCTGTTGACAAGGTTATCTTCTGTGAGCCAAAAAATAGTTGGTTACAAGGAATATTGCAATCGTCGGAGCAACATCAAAAAAGATTTGTCTCTTTATTATAACCAGTTTAGTTTCAAAAGCGCAACGGAGTTTGATCTCGATTATCAAATTCCAGAAAGAACGCGTTCAGAAATTACGCGGATATAAATTTTAAACGGAAGATTTTGAGTTAAATCTTAGGACAATGCATTATCCCGGTACCTGGTTCGCTCACCTACCTTTCATCATCACTGTCGTTCTCTGCTGCACCGTCATCGACGTCTTCATCGTCCGTCTGGCCATGATTGCCGCTATCAAATATCTGCAACTGACCATCATTTAGCTGCCGGTCCAGTGGCTCCTCGACGTTCGACAACGATACAACTAGACCGTGTGGCTGGCGTGTTTTTGAATCCGAGGCCGCGTTTAACTAGAATAAACAAAACTATTCGAGCATTTCGAAACAAAATATTATCGAGATGCAGACCAAAATACTACGGCCAGTGGAAGCAAGACACAGTCGGCAAAGGCATGCCAAATTTAGACCCGATAACTTAACTCAAATAGTTTGACAAAAGAATTTTATTTTTCGATCTTTGTAACCTCGTAAAATGAATCGGTCGGTACTAGATGCTACACTGTGACCGTTGGGTTGAAAGTCGTAGTTTAATAAGGAATATATAACAATAAAATATAAAAAATAGTTGGAGCTAGCTAAGTAATTAAAGTATAAAATGAACAAAATTTGAATCTTTAAATAGTAGTTGCGAAAATTGGATTTTGAACGTGCATTCGCAATCGGTAAAACCCACTAAAATGAGACGATTGTGGGCTTCTAGCCACCGTCACTAAGCTCTACTATGGGCCGATTTTGTATACGTAATTATGGTGATTCTATCAAACTGACGCAGCAGCGCAGAGCAAATTAATGTTTGGTGTGACCTAGGGTTTTCAATCCAACGGTTAAAATAAACTTCTTGTGTACACCAACTATTGAACGCATGTGCGCTTATATCACTCGACATAAAACGACGGCTTAAAGTACAATATCCCCTATAGACTATGATCAAACAAACCCTAACACCAAATATGTACAGCGAGTTCGAGCATATACGGAATTAAAATACACTGAGGGAGCACATTCTGTCAAATATCAGCTTACGTATACAATTACCACGTTAGGAGGCTACCAGTCTACTATTACCACATTAGGGAACAATCAGTCTACAATTACCACGTTAGGGAACAATCAGCGTACCATTACCACATTAGGGGACAATCAGTCTACCATTACAACGTTACGGGACAATCAGTCTACAATTACCACGTTAGGGGATAATCAGTCTACCATTACCACGCTACGGGACAATCAGTCTACAATTACCACGTTACGGGACAATCAGTCTACAATTACCACGTTAGGGGTAATCAGTCTACCATTACCACGTTAGGGGATAATCAGTCTACCATTACCACGTTACGGGACAATCCGTCTACAATTACCACGTTAGGGGATAATCAGTCTACCATTACCACGTTACGGGACAATCAGTCTACAATTACCACGTTAGGGAACAATCAGCGTACCATTACCACATTAGGGGACAATCAGTCTACCATTACCACGTTACGGGACAATCAGTCTACAATTACCACGTTAGGGGATAATCAGTGTACAATTACCACGTTAAGGGACAATCAGCGTACCATTACCATATTAGGGGACAATCAGTCTACCATTACAACGTTACGGGACAATCAGTCTATAATTACCACGTTAGGGGATAATCAGTCTACCATTACCACGTTACGGGACAATCAGTCTACAATTACCACGTTAGGGAACAATCAGCGTACCATTACCACGTTACGGGATAATCAGTCTACCATTACCACGTTACGGGACAATCAGTCTACAATTACCACGTTACGGGACAATCAGTCTACAATTACCACGTTAGGGGATAATCAGTCTACAATTACGACGTTACGGGACAATCAGTCTACAATTACCACGTTAGGGGATAATCAGTCTACCATTACCACGTTAGGGGATAATCAGTCTACCATTACCATGTTACGGGACAATCAGTCTACAATTACCACGTTAGGGGATAATCAGTCTACCATTACAACGTTACGGGACAATCAGTCTACAATTACCACGTTAGGGAACAATCAGCGTACCATTACCACATTAGGGGACAATCAGTCTACCATTACAACGTTACGAGACAATCAGTCTACAATTACCACGTTAGGGGATAATCAGTCTACCATTACCACGTTACGGGACAATCAGTCTACAATTACCACGTTACAGGACAATCAGTCTACAATTACCAAGTTAGGGGATAATCAGTCTACCATTACCACGTTAGGGGATAATCAGTCTACCATTACCACGTTACGGGACAATCAGTCTACAATTACCACGTTAGGGGATAATCAGTCTACCATTACAACGTTACGGGCAATCAGTCTACAATTACCACGTTAGGGGATAATCAGTCTACCATTACCACGTTACGGGACAATCAGTCTACAATTACCACGTTAGGGAACAATCAGCGTACCATTACCACATTATGGGACAATCAGTCTACCATTACAACGTTACGGGACAATCACTCTACAATTACCACGTTAGGGGATAATCAGTCTACCATTACCACGTTACGGGACAATCAGTCTACAATTACCACGTTTGGGAACAATCAGCGTACCATTACCACATTAGGGGACAATCAGTCTACCATTACCACGTTACGGGACAATCAGTCTACCATTACAACGTTACGGGACAATCAGTCTACAATTACCACGTTAGGGGATAATGAGTCTACCATTACCACGTTAAGGGACAATCAGTCTACAATTACCACGTTAGGGAACAATCAGCGTACCATTACCACATTAGGGGACAATCAGTCTACCATTACAACGTTACGGGACAATCAGTCTACAATTACCACGTTAGGGCATAATCAGTCTACCATTACCACGTTACGGGACAATCAGTCTACAATTACCACGTTAGGGGACAATCAATCTACCATTACCACGTTAGGGGACAATCAGGCTACCTCTAGTAAACGTAATAAATTATAAAAAGTGAGCGGAGCAACAGACAAAGTATTTGGTATCTTATTTGTGAGTACATGTGTTTCAACTAACTATTTAATCAATTTATAATAATTATCACGTTTTAGGCAATTGATGTCAAATCCGCCATACAAGAAAGTCGCTAGCTAAAAGAAATTAGCTACTTAGCACCCATGATAAAATCATAGAGCTATAAAAACCACATATTCATAATCAGCGACATTGAAAACCACCGAGCGCAACAAATTTGCAATTTTGAGGTTATTTTAAAATTTGCATAAAATTACCTAATTAGCTAGTTAATTAATCAACTAATTAGCATATACGGCGAGGTTTTAGAGTTTTAGAAATGTCATTTGTGATCAGCGACATAGAAAACCACCGGGTGTAATTTATTTATAATTTTTAAGCACTTTGAAAATTTTCAAAATATTAATTAACAATTAAATAGTAATTAGCTAACTAATCAGCAGTTTTTAACTTTCTCGAGTAGTAAATAAGCACCAGATTCACAATCACCACGACGAGATGTAGTATATGCACCAAAATAATAGCTTTACACTAATTATTTATTGAAAAATATGCATTTTTTGTTTGAAATTGCTAAAAATATGCTAACACGCTTAACTAATTAGGTAATTATTAATTAAAGCAAATTTTGACAAAATCTATGTCTTGCACCTGTCCGATATTAGGCCTTTGAAACAAAAAAGCAATTTAAAATCGGTCGAGTAGTTATTGGGGAGTTCAACGGACAGACAAACGGACGGACAGACGGTGCCGAATTTCACATCTGACGAAAACAAAAAACGCTTCGCTTAACTACAACGTTTAAGGGACAATCAGTCAACCATTACCATGTTAGAGTACTATAGGTATGATATATATAACTTCTAGCCCGTAATTAAAAACATAAAACATTAAGTAATAAAACATTAACATTTTAACTATAATTTATAGTTAAAATTCTCAACCAAAAATACCTGATGTGTCTTTGAGCGATTTGAATGTGAATGCGATCCGCCGAGATCGATATAGATCGCATCCTTGTCGTACATAATGCCACCGACGCCAGAAAACGGAGCGTACAACAACTTTTCACGTTGATCAAGCGAGCGCTTCTTTTCCTTGTCCGGAAGCGGACACGGATCTGGTAGAAAACTCATTGATTCAACGCGGTGATCGCCGACGCCTGAAATAGCAATATTATAATAGCTAACCATGACAAAACTCCTATGCTCGAACCAATATAGAATAAATTATTGAATAATATCCATCTACAGAAATAATTTGCGCTCCTTCACCATCGTCATAAAGCCGAAGAAAATTCTACTTGACTAGCTAATACACCTGCAACTATGAAATAAATAAATGAATCCACAGTAACTTATATAATCGTAGTCCAACAAAAAATAATATCGGACTTTATGGCATATGAACTACAGACAAAACGAATACATAGACGGACACGCGGACTTTACGCCGACCGACGCAGTCTGCGTCCATTTTTCGAACATTTAACCTTACCTGTGACAGTAAGCACATCGTTAACTTATCTATCTATTAGATTGTGACTCACAAGTGCTTAACGAGCGGCGTGTTTGATGTGTTAATACTTTATTTACATGCTTTTACAACTTACAACTTATAAAGTAGGCACGCTTTAGTTGAACGGAGCAGACATGACATAGCGACGATTTCAAAGATACCACTGACGAATATGACTGAATAAATCACGTCGTCGATTTTGGTAAGCTCGGAAATTATTATTATATACATTGTAACGTCGAAGTCAACAATTTAAAACATTTTATCTAAAGTTTGAAAATATCATTTTTTTCAGCGGGCGTTCTTGAGCATACACCGAAAATTCCAAAAAAAGATATATCAGTAACAGATGAGTTGAAATAAAAATTGTGACGTCTTCAGCACCTTTTAAAACCTTCATTAAATAGTATTTTCCCTTAATAGATCGACTGTCTCCGGGGATTATAGAGCTAACAGTGGGCATACTGTTTTGTCATGTCAATTATGAATCTGATAGAAAAGTTCAGTTGAGCAAATTTGTAGATCTCGCAGAGATGAACACAAGGAATATAACTAACTTTTACTATAGCAAACCTGTATTTCTACATGTAGCGGTAAGCCGGTTCTTTTTATGTCCCACAATTTGCCTGGCTACCCACTTTAAGACGGATCGGGTTAACTCGATGGGAAGATAGGATAAATGGTATATAATGACCTGTCAATTGGCTAAAACCCGAAGACACAATCTTGCATCGTTTCTCAGTTGTATGACCGCGCGAATGAGCGCAAGGAGATGGGTAGATCATTTAACAGCAATACAACTTCTCGCTTCACAAGCTATGTAATCATCAATGCGTGCTATAATGAATGAGCCGGAACCCTTAGTAACTACACACACTATCACACCCATAAAACATTATTTTTATATCGTTCATTACAGCACGCTAAAACAGGAATTGGCTCACCTGGTATATGAACAAAAGATTTGTCCATGAAATGTGTCCCGCGTACGTAGCCGTACAAACACACACGTCGATCACATTTCGGATTCGATTTTAGCATTTCGGCATCGGTTATATCTTCCATTCTGAAGTGGCAATGAGATAAGAGTTTGCAAATTATTAATACTACACTTAGTAACTCCTACCGCGAGGGCAAGCGATTAAGCGTGTCTAGCCGGCGCTCTTAGAGTCTTAGTAAGTTCCAAATTGAGTATCATAAGCCATTTCAAAGTCCTATATTCACAGGCGCAAAGATAAGCGCGACGCTACGACCCTTTTCGACGCATTAGACAATGTATTTCTTCAGTTAGATTAAAAATATGAAAATTTTGAATTAACCAGTATGATGCAACCGACCAGGTGATATTTATAGGGGATGGCCCTCATTGTCCCTGCATAACCCCGAGACAATGCCCACTTACCATAAAATTGTTGTTTTTCACCACCATTATTCTTTTCCCCATTATTGCTAACATTTGCCCCAATTTTTGGCAGTTTTCCCTAAAATTTTCGGTAAGCTTTAGGCCCGCGTCCTGGGGATCCTCTGCATTTTAGGGTTTCAAGAGTTCCATAAGTTTTAGAGTGCTAACTTCATCATACACAAAGGCTATTGCATGTGATTACAAATAATGCCGACCATAGATAAAGCCATGCTGGCTCACTTTCGAAATACCATTTTAGTTATGTCTAACGTTACGAAGAAAACCAACATAGTTATCGTACAACAAAACATATATGGAACGTTCTAATCGAACTTATTTACTAACAGGCTATATTCCGGAAATCGGATTGGTTTATGAGGAAACCTAGAAAACTCAGTAAAACGTAAGATTTAGTGATGCTGTATAAAATATGTCATGGAATATCGCCAATTGAACTCTCAGAAATGTTTGAACCTGTGGAATCGATCAGAGTTAGAGGTCATCCTTTCCGACTGCGAACGAAATATACGACCAGGCTAAACTGTCGTCGCTATAATTTTACGTGTCGTAACGTCACCACATTGAATAACTTGCCGGAGTGGGTTGTAGTAGCGCCCAATCTAGCCAGTTTCCAGTCCCGGCTCCATCGCAGTGGCATGTTACAGTAAGAATTCGTGCTGCTGGCCTAGAAGTTTTCTTTCAGAGCAACTTTGCGGGAGCCATTAAGTTGGCTCCGACACTTCGCCCGTGGAATAATTCAATGGACAGAACATCAAACCACATGGATTCAAATATGACCACGTGAAGAAGGTGACTATAACCACGCTGGACACTACATAACAAAACCATCATATTCAACGTACCTGATAACCTCACACACGCACGTAAGATAAAAACCAGCAATAGCATGCCAAAATTTGAAAAATGTATTTCTAGCAAAGGTTCGACGAACCACAGCCAGGCCCAAGGCGAGCCAGCGAAGTCCAGTAAAGGTGTTGATTTCGATGAGTTGATTCCGGATAGTGTCGTTTTCCGATTTGACACAACTGTCACGAAAAATTTTTGCGATATCACTATTACCTGATTTGGCAAAGAACTTATAAAATCCAGTTTACACAAATTCTGATCGGAAGATGGAGTATGAGCAGTTATAGTTCAACTAAATGATCGCTATCATCATCACTTTTAAAATGGAATTAAACAACTACCGAAATCCATCCATCAGGCGATGAGTGGCGAGTTACACCAACAGCTAAGGAAGCTTTTCCGATTTTTGCTCCAAGTTCCCTCGTTAGAAATACCAATTTTGCAGTGCAAGTATTTTTAAGCTACAAAGCTACGTTTATTCATTAAAAATAGTGGTAATTATTGTTTGAAAACATTTTGCACACAAAAAAACAAATTTTCACATAAAAAAAATTTTTTTTGGATTTAGTTGAACATGTGGGTTCCGGCTGAGTGGGAGGGGACCCATACGTGGGAAAATTTAACAAACAAACATGGGGCATTTAGAAAGTGGTGGCCCCAGATCCCCGCCACTGTGGGCAGTTCATATTTCTACACCCACCGTCCCCACAAAAAAAGCATACCGATCAGCAAGGACGTATGGATGCGACGAGCGCCACGCGAGTGGTCGAAATTTCATCACCGAAATGAAACGAGCTAAATTTTTCACATCGTTGCGAATATATTCGCAGTCGTTTTTGACCATTGAACTCAGATAGAATAACTTTGCGCCCTAAAACAAAGTACAACGAAGACATTTATCGATACGAAAACGGTCCCCGCATGGTATTGCAAACTGGTTTGGAAAGCGGTGTTCCCAAAGAGCCTTTTGCAGAATATTCCTGCTATAACATCATTAGGTTATATTGCCAGAGTTTGAAAAATAAATGAACACCAAAGTAATGCAACATAATCATTTTCTAGGTCCAACTCAGCATATAACCACCAAGAACACAAGAAAATGAGATTTTTGAAACGCTTTAAAAACATGACCGTACGCCAAAATATTTGCTTGGATTAAAATCTTTAAAAAATCATACTGAAAAAAGTTCAGTTCTTCTTTCAACAGGAACATCATTATTAACACAGTATGACAATATACCGGCTTTTTGCGAAATTACAAATTTTTGCCAAACACAGGAGAAAAACACTACCTGAATGTTGTAACTAATCGGATCCTTAGACGCTTAAGATAACTTTCAGCAATTGTATGAAAACCAATAAACAAAATAATTGTAAAGATCGAAAAAATGATCCCTAAAATTTCGACATCAAATGCGTTTCATCTAATCGAGAGCAGATGGCACTAAAATTGATTGACAACTAACATTAAATATTGGTCTGTGAATCTCCCTAAAATAGTTGGGAAACAACACACATATTTGCGACTATTAGTGCAGCAATTTGACTAAGTATTAGCCAATTATAGCTACAATAATATCGCAATAAATTCGGATTAACGCCGACAAAAATCCAAATAGAGACTGACCAGTATCTGCCCATGGGAGGGTGAAACGAAGCTAACGTGGTTTCATTTATAAGATGTCATTTTGTAACCTGATAAACTTCGGTCCAAAACCGATGCTTGAGCGTCTTCTTTATTCGTCTCTGCGTCTTCGCATTTTTAATCACGTCCAAATGCGTGAGAACGCCCATTATACGAGGCATGCCATGGACCTGGCAAATGTGCAAGAATTCAAACGTTTCCATTTCGAAGCCGTAGCTGGCGTCTATCAACAGCAAAATCTGAAAAAAACTATGTTCTCCACAAAAATAATAGAAGGAAATTCAGGGTCTTAGTGGCTTCGGCAGCACAACTGTAAAGCAAATATTCTGAACGCCTCGGTATTCGAAAATGATTGTCATGCAGAGGGACAAGCAACAGACGCCATATCCGCGCTATAAACCGCGCGCATTCCTACAAATCGGATAGCTTTTCTTGGGGTCAATTTTAAACTATTTCTTCGTCCACAAAGTAATCCTTCTCAGTACATGCTTTAAAGCTGGCGACGCACTGTCAAGTTTTTGATTCACGAAATTCTAAAAAATCTTCGAGGTGTTAGATTCGATTCCTGCGGATTAAGACCAAATGAACAACCCAAAAAACCCCGGAAGGAAAACGGCGAGATTTCAGTTTCAAAATGATAACTCGATGTTTAAAACGTAGCGATCGTTCTCTCTGTTTGCAAATCATAACCATATCGCTCTCATATGTCACACTTGGCGGAAATTAAAATTTTGTTTCTCATAAAGTAGCAAGGCTATTTAGATCAATATTATACATCTGACTATAATATAATTTATCGATATCACATATGAGCTGAGTGGAACGATACCTATTTGACAAAAATTGTCTGTAAATATATTAGAAGTCGCAAAACATAGGGCAATTAGGTTTGACACAATAGAAATTTCATAAGATAGCGCCTTCGATATAATACCAATCCGCAAGTCAAAACATTGCAAAACTGCAACGTCAAATATTGCACGGTTCCGAGCACCAGGTTTTGCCGGAAGGCGAGTATCAAGCTGCAAACGTTGGGTCGCTTACTGAAAGCAATTTCAGATGGTGAACAAAACAATTATTAGACGTACCAAATCAGCCACTTTCGCAATATCAATCATCGAATTCAAATCATTGTTACACTCGATCAACGTCAAGCGTCGCTTTTTACCTAAAAAATACCCAAACCGACGTAACAAAAGTTAACACCAATGGTAGGCACCATGATGGCTAGCAACTGACGATATTCGCTTATACAACTGAGATAACATGGTTTATTTTTCTGATGTTGCAACTGGCCATAAAATGTTGTAGCGAAACGTTATATAACTATTTTACAAAAATGTTGTAGCGAAACGTTATATAACTATTTTACAAAAATGTTGTAGCGAAACGTTATATAACTATTTTACATTACATTATCGGTATCCTCAGAAGCTTTCAAACTATGTTGTGACTGCCATCAACTATTGCAGCGATCCGATGTAATGTTTGATAATTCTTTAAATTACATTATCGGTACCCTCAGAAGCTTTCACACTATTACACCAGTGTGCAGCTCAATAATACAGTAAACATGGTTCGATGAATTTTAAATCATCCCATAATTTCATGTCATCATAATTACACAAAGCTCGACGAACGAATTCAGTACCAATTCCACCGAATATGACTAATCACAGTGCACTCACCTGATACAACATTAACGGGACCGACTGGGTTGTTCAGTGCTTGCCGGGAATAATATCGCACGAGGCTCTTCAAAACGGTGGTCTTGCCCACTTTGGATGGGCCCACAATGGCAACAACGACAGGAGGCGGCTCCAACGGAGTACGGTCGATTACAGGAATGTGAGTTTTACGCTCGATTTTGTCCGCGGTCCTACAATAATTAAGCGTTGCCCGATAACCCGATTATCTATAACCAGTCAGAATGGCATTGAGATACATTTTGCTTTGCAACCACAAATGAAAAGAAATTGCTATTGCTCAAACATTGGTTACAAAAAATTATTCCCAAATTCTAACCAAACAACAGAATGGCGGATATTTCGAAAATATATTTTGTTATAGAGTAGTCCCAGTCCTAACTAGTCCAAGCACAACAAATGCTCCTGCTTATTCAGAAATTATATTCTTCTAAATGCTAACAAAGCAGTGCAGTTAGGGACAAAAATAAACGCAAATTCACATTAACAATGGTACAAGCTTTTAATGTTTACGAACAATTCGCCAAAGATTTAATTGTACTTCTGTCAACTGCAACTGGCCAGATTGTGTTTATTTTAGTAAAAGAAAATAGAATTTAAGGTTTAACTGGTTGGTACGTTGGTATGTGGATATAGCATTCGAAATACAAGTCTAAAAAACTCGAACAATAGATCCAAAGGTTGCTTCATCAGTGAATATTCGGTGACATTCAATTATTGTTTTAGTATTGGCTAAAGATCTAAACACTTCAATAAGTAAGTATCATAGGTATTTAATGACGAACTTCAGTTATCTATATCCAGCGAAATAAAAATTTTTAGAGATACGAAAAGATGGGAAATTTATCTATACCAAAATGAGGAAAAATATGAAAAAATATTTTAAGCAACACCGAAAAATACCTGAGACGCCTGGAGGGGCATTAACTGAGAGGGCATGCCGGAAACGAAATACCAGCTTCCGGCTCAAAATTTGGGATCGGAAACTGTATACTTATAGCAAACATCAAAATACGCCAAGAACAATAGGAAAAGCGGCGCCTGTTATGGCGACGCATGACACGCATAACATTAAACACTACAATTACACAAGGCCTATCTGTGCTGTGTGAGCACCGAGGATCAGGTGCTGTGCTTGGGAACAACGCAAAAGCTAAAATGGCGGCATGACAAAGGCGGGTATAAATCATTAGGGCAGTCGCAGCAGTCTCGCTGACGATGAACCGTTCATCCTTCAACGTGCGATAAGCCCTACAGTACTCGCCCAAAATGAGAGATGTCGCATCTTGAATGCCTGGCTCGCTCGAGCATTTGAAACTATTTATAGATATTATATTTTTGAACCAATTTTTTGAGATCGAATGACATTGATCTTAGCTGAGTACTGTTCGCGTCGAGTATTGAGGTAAGATCGGTGTCCACAAAAAACCAACGGCGGCTTTCGTACAAAATCAACGTTTCCTTACAATAATTCACTGCCTGCGATCGTTCTAACATGTTTTCGCAAGAAAAAGACCATATACCGACCAAGACTCTGTCGTTAATTATTATTCCGTAGTATTCTTACAATGTGGCATATTACACAAAGCATTTTATATGAAATTTTGCAACATATAAAATTTATCAAAATTCATGAATTGAATAATTTACACCATAAAAATACGCAATTTAAGGAAAAGCGCAACAGGAATAAATTAATATGAAGGTGTTTTGATGCTACCGGTAATCCGGAACCCAGGGTGCAGAACATGAACCCAAAACACTAATTGCTTTATTAATGCGGTACCCAGGGTGCAGAACATGAACCCAAAACACTAATTGATTTATTGATTAATATGGTACCCAGAGTACAGAACATGGACCCAAAACACCAATTGCTATATTGATTAACCCGGTACCCCGGATGCAGAACATGGATCCAAAACACTAATTGCTTTATTGATTAATCCGGTACCCCGCGTGAAGACATGAAACCAAAACACTAATTGCTATATTGATTAATCCGGTACCTCGGGTGCGACACATGAACCCAAGCCACTAACTGCTATATAAACTGATTATTCGTGTCACACCATAAATGCAAAATGCTATCAAAGTCTTTTAATTATAGTGTTAACATATTACAAGAAGAAATACAGCGCCCAATACGATCATTGACATAAAATAAACGATAATGCTGTCCATTTGAAGGACCCAAAGAATGAAAAAGCCAAAATTTAGCCAACCTATGCACCGCACGAGCAGCCTTTTGTGCTGAGTGAAACGTAAACGCCTTCGGATTACGACTGTTGGCAAATTTTTCATACGACTTGGGTCCAGAAGTCGAGGCACCCTTATCGTTGAGTTCTGCTGGATTAATCTCGGAGTCCCGACGTTTCTTGTTTTTGTCGTTGACTTTTCGTCCGCCTTGCCGTTTCCGATGCAGCTTCTTCGCTTCCGATATCTCATCCATGACTTGTATTGGTTAACAAATAATTCTAAATCGCTTGTATTACTATTACTATGACATCACTGAAACGTTTCCCAAAAACACTTGAATATGAACAAATTACATGCCTATAGCTAACCTTAGAAACTTATGCGCGAGTAAACTTAAGGTGACCCCGCCAACCATCCTATTTTGTATTTTTGGATAAAATTTGTTACGGAACGCTTTTTGATCAATTGAAATTCGGCGTAAATCTGTTCGCGAACACAGCGCTCGCGATTGAAATCTAACCATTTTGTGTTCGCGAAAATTGAAGTAAAATTACCCAAATTTTGAGAACGAAAATTTGTCGATTTGATTGTGACGTCACTTTTGCATTAAACTTGTTCGCGAATACTGTATAATCCAATTTATAATGATAATGCATTAGGGAACAGAATTTCTGCAAACTCAAATCGCCCAAATTATGTTCGAATACAAGGTCTAATTTCTGGCACTTCAATTTGATTTTGCTAATTTTCGGTTAGCGAAAAACCGAATGAAATTAAGACTGTTTTCCGTAACAAGGGTTTGAGATTCGAGATCGGTAATGACAGAATAGGATGGTTGGCGGGGTCACCTTAAGTTTACTCACGCATTACTGTCGTAAATAAAAAAATCACTTGAACAAATTCGTTTGCTTCCCGTCTGATTTCCATGGTAATATACCGCAATTTCATCAATTTATTGTAAACAATTTGCACTAAATACAGAAATCGTTTACAATAGTTTTTTTCTAAAGTTTGTGCAATATTTTGCGAAAATATCACCCATTTCATAAAAACCTAAAACTAAAGAACTGGCTTCTCCACCGGGGTAAAATTTATAAGGAGGCGGAGTAACCGGGGGAACCCCAGTTCAAAAACAGCTGAGCGGCTAAGTATGAGAAGGCGGCTACCTGACCAGTGGTCGAGAAATATGGGCTTGGCTATCCAGCACAGATGATTTTGTTATATAATTTCTTCATATTTGATGTGACTTTGTTCGAATTATGAGGTGTTTCTGTATCAATCATAAATATAATACATTTAATTAGTAACTCTATCGAGATTGTAGAACGTAGTGAAGCATAGGTACACCTACGCCTTTTGCGAGCACAACCAATCAGCTCTCGATAGCATACACTGATATGCTATATTGCAACATCACACAATATACACCGCACAAGTTGAACAAAACTAACACCAGCATTAAATTTCCCATGCTCGAAAACCCTCAAGTAAGACTTTTCTGCCGTTCAGGACGTCATAACAAATTTTCAAATTTTGGGTCTAGGAACCACGAGAGTGTCATACCTAAAACCACATGAATCGAAGCCTTAATCGAAAAACAAAAAAAGGCATCGGCATTTATCATTTTACTATGAAATAAATTCAAAATGTCCAGCATAAAATAAGTCATGAATTACATGATCAGTCAAAAACTAAACTTGTCCAGGAAAAAAACGGAAAAAGAATAATAACATGGAACGTCAAAAATGTCGTTTTCAGAAGATACTAGTGTCTGTTGAGCTGAGCGAGGTCGCCGAGCGAAACGAGGCGACCGAGCGAAGCGTTTTTATTTTCTGTCTGGGAGCAAAAAAGTCGATGTCCGTTCGTCCGTTAGTCTTTAATGGATCTCAAGAACTCTTAACGGCATATACCCTGGGGTTTTCAGGTATGGCGAGTAGCAACTCTTACATTTTGCTTCGATTGCCATTCATCACCATGCTGTATAAGTCATGTGACTTCATTTGTCTTGCTTTTCGTTCGAACGGAATAAAACTATTCTTTCATTTACTCATTGTTGTCTAGGTAATAATATATTCTCAAGACATTGAGTACGTTCATATTACTAATGCCGTCGCTCCGCTCAAAAAATGTAGTTCCACTACGACTGGTTTCTAAGTAACAAAAAGGAGTAGCGGATCTTAATATGCATTGGTTTGATCTAAATATCGATATTGGTAATCAAAATGTTCACCGACATGTTGCATTTGAGATGTAACCAAGTGACATACACAAAAAAACAGCATACTAGTAAAATTTTTTACCTTTATTCAACCGATTGATGATCATTAGATACAGGTTGGCTGGTACCGATTTAGTAAGAAA
Organism: Trileptium ribeirensis; assembly: GCA_030248225.1. NCBI lineage: Eukaryota > Metazoa > Nematoda > Enoplea > Enoplida > Thoracostomopsidae > Trileptium > Trileptium ribeirensis. Next base: position 63,542 of record JASANE010026676.1, read on the forward strand.
AATTATAAAAATACACCTGCTTCCTCACCGCTCCCTCACAATCAGTTTGTTAAAGATAATAAATTTCAATTTTATATAAAAAGAATAGTTTGGTTGAAAATTGTTTTTGTAATACTTTTAAATTCTAAAATCAGATTATTGTTATAACCAAAATATACTATATACATTTGAAATTGAAATTAGGTATGTATTTTTATAAAATGTCTGCTAACTATGAATGCTCGGAACCTGTATTCCGGGCGCCATGATATATATAGCGAGGCCTTCTATATCTGAGGGCTATCACCAGGCCCGGTTACACATTATTTGATATGAAATGTTACCGTTGAATAATTGTTGCGTAATAATTATAAAATGAAAAATACCGAGAGATATATATTTAAGTAGCAGGCATCTGCGATGCGAGCTACATGTACTGCTCGAAGGCCGAAGGCAATGGTCATAAGTATGATATCCGCACCTAAGTGTGAGCATCAAATGCCATCTCCCAGGAGATGGGTCATATTTGGGCAAAGCCCACAGTCACCAATCAAGTTGGTAAGTGCATAAAGGTATTCAGCGTAAGGTCAAGACCATTAAAAAGATTTTTAGTGAATAGAATGATTTTACGTAGCCAGTATAAAAATCTAACTTTTTGGCTATCCATTTTTTGCCTAGATCAGGATATTTAGAAACTGTTATTTATAGGATTAAAAAACTACATATATAAAAACTATACAAAAACAAAAAGGGGTAAAATTTCATTGGTAGCCAGCCAAAGAAAACCAACCAGAAAAAAATTCCAAAGTTAAGATAAAACTAACCTTGCTTCCGTCAAAGGTACTAAAATGGGGTGAAAATCCTTTATTTTGCTCTCTGACCCCGCACATTAGGGGCGCCATACCCCTGTACTCATGAAACCATGGGTCACAGAGCAAAACCAACGCCGACAATGAGTTTCCCATGCCCGAAAATCCCCAAAGTTAAACCTTTCAGCCGCCAAGAACGTCAGAAGAAATTTTTGAATTTGGGTCAGGGAACCATTGGGGCGCCATACCTCAAGCCCCATAACTCTAGAACCAGAGCCTTAATCAAAAAAAAACAAAAAGATTCATCGGCATTTATCATTTTGCTAAGAAATAAAACCCACCAAATAAAAAATAGAAAGTTAAGATAAAAAACCTTGCTTTCGTGAAGGGTACTAAAATGTGGTAAAAACCCTCGTTTTGACATTTGACCCCGAACCATAGAGGGGCGCCATACCCCCGTACTTATGAGACCATGGGTCACAGAGCAAAACCAACACCGACAATGAGTTTCCCATGCCCGAAAATCCCCAAAGTGAAACCTTTCAGCCGCCAAGAACGTGAGAAGAAATTTTTGAATTTGGGTCAGGGAACCATTGGGGCGCCATACCTCAAGCCCCATAACTCTAGAACCAGAGCCTTAATCAAAAAAAAACAAAAAGATTCATCGGCATTTATCATTTTGCTAAGAAATAAAACCCACCAAATAAAAAATAGAAAGTTAAGATAAAAAACCTTGCTTTCGTGAAGGGTACTAAAATGTGGTAAAAACCCTCGTTTTGACATTTGACCCCGAACCATAGAGCGTCATACCTCCATACTCACAGAACCATCGGTCACAGAGCAAAACCATCAACGACAATGAGTGTCCCATGCCCGAAAACTCACACGTGAAACTTATCAGCAACCCAAGACGTCAGAACAAATTTTCGAATTTTGTCGAGGAACCAATGGGGCGCCATACCCCCGTACTTCAAACCCCAAAAATCCAGAACCAGAGCCTTAATCGAAACATAAAAAAGAGGCATCGGCATTTATAAATTTACTATGAACTAAACCAACAAGACAAAAAATTATAAATTGAAGATAAAAAAATAACTTTGCGTTTGTGAAGGGCATTAAAATGGGGTAAAATGGGGCAAAAAAGCCCACATTTTGAAGCATGACCCAGACCCTAAATCAAAAAACGCTCGGAGATGTACATGGTAAATCGGTTTTGCCGGTTCGAATAAGCCCAAAATCAAGAAATCCGGTTTAGTCGTTCTCGAATTATGGCCGATCACACACACAAACGGAATTTAAAAGATTTCACCCTTGCAACACACAATCTCCACTACGTTCTGAATATATCACTATTTAGGTAGTGCTTGAAAACCACGAGCCTCATGTCACCTCACGATAATGATTACTAGTCAATACCTTAAACCGGAGGGCCAATAAATTGTGCGGGGCGAAGCGGGCGCTCCGTTCGTCAGCTAGATGCGAACAAAATAATGGGGCGGGATGAACTAGGAGCAGCTTCCCACGAACATGACAATCCTTGGTCTATAGAGTCGCAGTTTGATAGTTTCGATTTCGTTTTGGTTTGCACTGAATTAATCTCGGTTTGCGTTAGATCGCGTTTGGTTAACACCGATTTGATCTTGGTTTGCACCGAATTGATCTAATTTGTTGTATATCGCGTTAGGTTTGCACCGAATTCATCTCGGTTTGCGTTATATCGCGTTTGGTTAGCACCGATTTGATCTTGGTTTGCACCGAATTGATCTATTTTGTTTTATATCTCGTTTGGTTTGCACAGAATTCGTTTTGGTTTGCACCGAATTCATCTCGGTTTGCGAAATATCGTATTCGATTTGCACCGAATCGAGTTTCCTTTGCGGCGGTTCGCGTTTGATTTATATACGCTAATTGCTTGTTCGCCTTTATTGCTCGTATTCGTTTAATGTTGTTGTTCTTGTACCTGTTGGATCTAGAGTGTGCTTCGTTTTACATTGGTTGCTTCTTGATCACCGTTTGTAATTGTTATCAGGTGTATTTGCTCTGATTCCTTGTCGCTGTTCGGCGCCATATATGTTTGACCCAAGCCGAATAACCTGTAATATTGCTCGTTGGATTGTAATTTTTGGTCGTTGGTTATTTTGGTATTGCTCCGTTGTTCGTTATCGATTTTGTTGAAACTTCGTCATTTTGTTGAATTGTAGTTCTTTCCTCCTCATCGGTACTATGCAACTCTTTTATCGGTTGTACCAGTCGAATATCTGGTTCGTCTTGATCCCAACTTTGGCATACTTCTTGAAGTTTATTTGTTAGGGCGCATGCTTTTTTTATCGTAATTGCCTTTCTTTTTTGTTGCTGCAATTTTTTCATTGTTTCCCGGATTTCTTTTTCCGGATACTCCGTGGTTGAAAATATTTCGTCTTTGCTTGCTTCTTCTTGAAACGTTTCTTGCACGCTTTCTTTATTGTTTTGTTGTTCCTTCCTTTTTGACTCAGGTGTACTTGGATCGAATTCTCAAATTATATCTTCGAGTTATCTCGTTATATTCGAGTTTATCGTTCTTTCCTGCGCATTTTCGCTAGATAATAATTCTCCGCTTCCGACGTTCTTTGATTTTGTCGTCGGTTCTTTGGTGGTGCTCTTTGCAGTGGCATTTAAATATTCTTTAAATTTTGTGCAGTAAAACGTCTTGGCTATGAGGTTAATAATTCCTATTACGGTATAAGTAATTTTTGTTTTGGCTTCTGCCTTATTTAGGACTGGGGCCAAATTTTGATTTTCGAAACTACTGTCCACTTTTGTTTTATTGCTATTGTTTCCACTTTTACACGACATCGTGGTCAGCATGTTATATTGTACGGTTGGAACTGGGGCAGCGGTGGTGGATTATTTTTATGACAGCTATCGAAAATTAACAGGGGACGGGATTCGTCACCGAATATTGTAGCGTTCGAGGTGTGGCCAGTAGAATACCGGTGGGGAACGAATTGTTCCGCAGTTCCTTCGTGTGTCCCTGTTCTGTCTAGGGCGATGCGAGACGACTGAGCGTTGCACGTGACTAAGTCTATTCACTATTGATTCAGCTAGTTGTTAACCAAAGCCGTTAGTAAAAATTTTTATTAATATAGTTAGCACACAATTACGACACAATTCTTTAGTACCACCAGATATAGTTCACACCTCTTGTTTCACCAGTAAATTTTGGTTCTATTGCTATATCTTACGCGAATAGATTTTTCTTATTCTTTATTAGCGTTTAATAATGGGATAATGGTTTAGGGATAATGGTTAGCTCCATGGGGTATTCGAATCACGCCCCTTAGTCGCCCAGGATTTTTCTCAAGAAGTTAACCCCACAACTACAGTCCACGGGAGTTTCTCGCTCAGCACTTTGCCGAACTATTACTAACTAATAATACTTAATATGGTACCTGTCGGGGCTGGTGCCTTTTTCACATCTAAAATTTTTCAATTTCTATTAAACCAACGAGGCTGGCCTCCACTCCCGCCTTAGTACTCCCTGTCGTCCTCCGCCTGGTATATAAGCGTAACATTTACGTAAAATTATATACATTTGTTATATAAATATAAAACTAGCTATATACTTTTTCAAACCTAAATAAAATATATATAATATACATATTAAAACCTTTATATATTTAAATTTACCCACATCCATAAATACTCCAAAAATTTAAATTTCTTATACAATTTATTTTGAAATACATTTTCTTTTTAACCACCCTATTTTCTAACCCATATTTTCTATTCAACCACCCTCCCCTTTAACACCAAAATTACCCCAAATTCCATTTTCCCTCCTTTTCTCACTTTTTCAACCAAAATTCAAACAACCCCCATCCACTCAAAATTCCACCAATCTTCCTAAAATTTTCATATCCTTTTCCTATCTACCAACCCAACCCCATATTAAACTTAACCCCTCCTTTTTTCTATTTTTCCATAAAATTTCATTTTTCTACATTTTCACTTTTTCCCCATTTTTCAAATACCTTCTATTTTCTCAAATCTTAACCCCCACTCCTCAAATTTCCAATTTCAACTCCCCAACCTACCCCCTCATCATATTAAAATTTCACCACCCATCTGCTCCCAACTTTTCCCAAACCACACCCTACCTCCCAACACCTTTTTCCAAAATTTCTCATTTCAAATTTTCAATTAAATCCCACTCTAATCTATAATATATAATAAATATATACTATATATTCTACTATTATCGCGTACAATACTAATACGGTACGGGGTACCGTTCGTTTTCGCCAGCTGGGCGTATTCCATATTCATAAACGATTATATACTCGTTTTGATATAGTGATTTTGATTATTAGTATGTATTGTTGTTATGTGGATGTTTTGAATTTAATTCGAAATTGGTGACTCAGCTACGCAAGTCAACGTGTCATGGTGTTTATCTTGAGAGTCGTTTGACGTGTCGTTTTTTTAATATTCTCTTATTCGGATTTGGGGTGGATTATTATTATTATGATTAGGATGTTTTAATTAATGATGTGTTTTAAAGAAAAAGAAGACGTTTTAGCTAGTGGATTTGACGTATCTCGAGGTTTTGAACGACGTGTCCGTATATATAATGTGCGTGTTGTCGAATAGCTTCCGTTTACATGTTGGGTATCGATTATTATTGTTTAGAGCTTAGCGATGATAGGATGGAAAACGATTACTTATCTAGTATAGAAGCCGTGTGTAATTATATTTTCGCCGTTGGTGCATAGTTTGATTGCTTCTGTTTTGGACTGATATAATCGTTTTGGCGTCTTGTTTCCGAAGTCAGCAGTAGGACATATATGCGCTCTTTAGCGAAAACTAGTATAACGAACTATATATTTGCCCATCTTTTCTCTTCCTCGAAAGGTCGTGATTAAATTGCATCCAGTTTGCGGTGACTAGGTAAACTATGTTTTACACGAGATTTTGCGAGACCTTAAGATTAAGTTTAATCGCTAATTTATGTATTACTTAAAATCAATGTACTGCGTGCCAAGCTATGTGTACGCCAACTCTTGCTCATCGTCCACAGTCCTTAGTACGGTTGGCTGATGTACAGCAATAATCGAAGCGACTTTCGAAGTCATTAATATCGTATCTGTTCTTGGAGCGTGATTTACGATATGGTTAAAGGCGTTATTTTGGTGCAGTGTAAAGGATTACGCTTCTGAGATAGAAGAGCTTGTTGTGCCCTCTAGCGATCGTTAGTCGCGACCGACGGGATGTTTTATGAGTTTCGCCTGTGTATTGCCTTGCGTTACAAGCTGCCGAGTGAAACATTGCGTTTTTTATAACGAGCATTTCGGTTTATATAGATTAGACTGAGAGCACGTTTAGCTGATATCGTAGAGTCACGCCAATCCTCAAGGCTGAGCTTGAAGTGTTTCTTTTGCGCTGAATAGCGACGTGAGTAGCTGTACTTGGCATAGCGTCGGTGTCGCTAAGCCGTTTGTGAGCGTTAGCGTCAAGTACCGTGATTTTAATAACAGGGAATTCAAACTACCTGGTTACGTGTTGACAAGCGTCGAGGATTGCAGGATATTAAAGCCTGACCGGTGAGATTATCGTGTCATATCGTGCCGGGAACGCTGGCCTAAATTTTTCGTTCAACGATATCAGGTTTTTGACAAGAAGATACTGTACAAATACTGTGGAGTCAAATATCACCGACTATAGAAAACCCTAACTTTTGGTGATTAGGGTAGCGCTGCGGCACTGTGATTTACGAATAAAGTGTATCAGCGTCCAGCTGTACGTGTAACGTGAAGAGCGTAATAGTCGTAATGCTCGAGTCGTAGAACAGTGTCGCCGCCGAGTTGATGTTGTCCCGAGTACCTACACCACCACTTTACTGGTACGCCCAGACCACGAATTCGCGCACCCCATAGCTACGCCCGGTGTTTGGTGGCCAGGATTTTAATTCTCTGTAAATATTGTGTATTGTAGTAGCGTTCGGGGTCGGAGCGATGCGTATCACGGAAGGTACGGCCAGATAAAAGAAGCAACAGTTCTGACAGTACCCCTCCTGATAACAGTTATTTAGCCTGCAATCTATATTTTAATCGGGAATTAATATCACTAATTTATATACTATAGAATATTAGGATACCTAAGTGTGCAACTTGTAGCGCCTGTAAGATCCTTCTTTTGAATTTATTTAAAGTTATAAATAAGTTGAACAAGAGCTAGGACGAGAACCGACACTTCAGAAATGACAGAAACAGCCTTGCACTACAGGGCACCAATCCTGTATCAATCGCTACAGTATCACAGCAAACCATAAACTCCATTACTTCAAAAAAATTATAAATCGCGTACTCAATCTAACACGATAACCAACAGTCTGGAACTACAACTCGATCCACGTAAGTCGCCATCGAGAAGCATTAGCTGGGTAGTCAGTATAAGAAGAAAACATAAAATTCACAATAATGATGTTAAACCGCTTAAACCAACGATCGCAAAGTCCAGACTAACTGAAAAAGAGAAAGCAAACTAACATTAAGTTAGCTAATAGTATAATTTAGTAGATTTTATGTAAATTATGTATAAGACAAACTAAAATTTTTGATAAAACTAGAAAACCCAGTTCCTTAGGGTAGGGACTGGTTAATAAGTGATTTTGTGAAAACTAAAATTTTTGGTTTGAAATTATGGTTGTGGGGTTATTTTGGGACATTTAGGAGGGTTTGTGACCGAAAAACCATTTGGTGGCCTAATAGACCGCCAAAAGTTACACTCGGCTCTGTCGAGGCTGCACCTTTTTCGCACTTAAATTCTTTTCGATTTTCTACTAAAACTTTAGGGCCGGCCTCCACTCCCACCTTAGTATTCCCTGTCTTCGGAACGGTCTATGAGCGGTTATTTTAGTAAAACCGTTTATACAATTTTTCCTAAACTTATGTCTAGCTATGTAATTTTGTACAGATATATAAAATATATTATATATATAGGTTCCCACCAACCACCCGGCACAACAACATTTTGGGACTACGGAAGTCGCAGTTCCGCGTCTAAGCTGATAAACTTAGTAGAAAATGTGTTATATACATAAAAACGCATATACATGCATGTACAGTCATATACATACACATATACACATACTATACTGTATTTTCGGTTTTAAACAGGACCCCAAAATGCTGTTGCAAATCTTTTAAATTTATTTCACTGCCTCATGGTATAGGTGCAAGTGCAGAAACCAACACCTCAATAGTGTACAAGCTTTTGAGGTGATGACCAACCTCATCCACAACTACCCTATGCAGACAAATATATATAAACACTGTAAAGTATGACAAAAAATAACAAATTAGGTAGATAAAAATTAACAACTTAAAATTTGGATACGTGCGTACGTCAAATCTGGCTATAAATCAACAGCTATACCACAAAAGATGGATGGTAGAGAACAGAACAGAAAGGGGTGAGCCACCCTATGACAAGCTGCCCTGAACAACAAGATATCTTAATAATCATTATGTATGTCATAACGGTGACGCAGCTGCATGGCGCAACTTCCTAACACCATGCCCTTTCGACCCCGGCTATCATAACCTCAAGGGCGGACCCTAAGTTGTGAATTTTAACCACTTTTCTTGGTCAGACCCAAGAAGTTACGGAGCTTAGCAGGCCGCAGGCGCGCTTCACGGGGTGTGTTCGGACCCCGCCCGATCGGTTGCGCACGTGTCTAGCATTTTGGTATGATCACTGAGGTCCCCCAGGGAGGTTGACACCGAAACCTGCTCACAGGTCATAATGTCAAACCGATATTCTCTGTCCTAACCTAACGGAAGTTGTTTTATCTAGCGTAATTCAGGGTGAAAACGCGTGATAGTTGAGGTTTACTATGTGAATTGAAAGTTCCACTGAGTTTATCCTAAGTCGAACACTTTATTCATTTGTAGCCTATGTGGCCCCCACAGGGTTCCGACAGGCCCTGAAACGTTTAACGACGGATGCCCTATTCTGTAGCGCGATAACTTAACCGTGTTAATATCTAGTGATAGCGTTTTTCTTAGTAAATTTGATCCCTGGTGTGGAGGGGTCTGTTGCACGAGTGAGTATTATAGATAATTTTGCGAACCACTCTCGCTGTACTGGCGTTACACAAATATATCATCATTGGCGGCGGACCACTCGTGTCAGGGCTTGGTGTATCTGTGTCCTCAAGCCGTGGCATGAAGGGTCGGCCCGTCCACTTGGACGTACTTATTACGCTAAGAGATCAACAACGCTGGACACATCAAGTCATTTTCAACATTTTACTGGAGACGTTGTACAATAGTGGTTAATCATGAGCGAGCGAGGATATAGACAGCACACAACAAATTGATAAGGCGACACTCTGCCAATGCGATCATTCGTTCCCTTATCTATGTGTCAAAAACGAGGGAAGGGCGGTTAGAGCGAATGTGATCCCGGAAATACCGGGCCAAAATCCGTACCCGAAGCGTGCAATATCAGCAGTAACTAATTCAGTTGTGGCTCGGGTCGGGCGTTCTGGCATGCTTCGAAGTTCGCTCTTGATAAGACGCGGAGCTGCGGGTACTCGACGTAAATGGCGTGAAAAGGGGAATAAAAACAGAGCGCCGCGCGGAGTAGACGGTGCGCTAGCAAGGTACGGGCAACAGCGGTACGATTGCGAGCTACACGCACGAAGTGCCTAAACTAACGAACACTAATTGGATTAATTGGCAAGTGCGAAAACTAGCGTCCAGTTAAGCTTAAATCCATAGTACAACTTGAGGCATAATTATATAACAAGAAACATTACCATATGAACGCGGTATTCAGAATGGTCAGGTGCACAGACAACAGGTAAATTCCATCCAGCGTACATTCCTGATCCTACAAACTCCGTCTGTCGTCCCTATCAAGTCTCTCCCAACGTTTCGTCCTTTTAGACCAACTTTGGCGCTAATTTCCAATTGCGAAAATGCACAGTTGAGTTATCACTAAAATTTTAACAAATTTTGTCAGAACTCGATGGTCGAGTGGTTAGAGCTGAAAGATCTACAGCGGACTTAAATCCTCCGTGCAGGATCGAAACTTAACAAGGGAAAATGAAAAAAGAGAGAGACAAAACGACAAAAATCAAAGCCAGGGCATACATAGTATATAGCCTAAAGGGTAACCAGTCGTAAAATAGAAAACTGCTTAAACTCAGCGATCAAGTCGCTCTGAAAAGAAAACGGGGTTTTGCACTTGCTCAGTTTGGGGTCAAAATGATTCGCGAGAGGTCGCGATTTCCTTTTATCTAAGTTAGGATATTGGGGTTTTATTTCTAGCGTGGGGGTACCGTAGCGTACCTCCGAAATGTCGACCCTAACCGGAAACGGCAACTGGCTAGGTTGTCATCTCGTTTTAGTGGAAAGCTCTTTTCCTCGATATAATTGCCAAGCTTAACCACTATCGTGTAGAATTGTAAACCGTGGTGATTTTAATAGTTCGGCTAGAGTACTTTTTAGGAGAAAGCAATGTATGGCCGTGAGTTGAAACAGTTGCCGACCAGCAGTGCCGCCGGGGGCTGTCAGAGTCTCGGGCGGCTGGGGCATTATCCCCTTTTTGGGCTAAGCGTCGGGTAGCGCCGTGAACGGGGCGGTCCTCTAGCATTGTTTCAGTTGTTGGTCCAGGGTCCTTGCCTGCTTGAAATGTGCACCGATATTTCTGTCCTTTAATCAACACAACTAGGGCTTTCAATAACAAACGACCGAGACACTGATACAAAATGAGAACCAATTGCCTGAGTCAACACCGTGCGCAAAAAGATCGTCATCGCTCCTCGCGGAGTGCAAATACCTTACGCTCAAGCTGAAATTCCTAAAATTTGTTCAATCTTTTGAATTCCCCAAATTTCTTAACTCGTCTTGATAAATAAAATTCTGGGGCTTTCTAAAGCTCGACGGAGGCTAATCCTCCGTCCCTAACTGCAAAGTCAGTCCGAACTCAAGCAGCGGCATGAGCATCGAACGGTCCACTAAGCTGTAATTTTGTAAACCACAATTCCAACCGAAAACAAACAAGCAAATCCCTATGGTTTCGTTAGTAAATTTTACCGTGGTCTGCTCAGGAAAATTCGACAGCCCTAACTCAAGAGTAATAAGTCATGTAAAAGCGCGTGGACGAGAAGCGTCCGTTTTGATTTGCCTTACGTATGACCACGGGGAATCAGAAGGACTTCGACCATGGTGCCTACGTTTTATCACATTCAAAATTTTTGGCTATATTGAAGGATAGCGATTTTGTCGCCGTCCAATCGGAGAGGATCTTTTAACGCCCACTTTTTCGAGTTCAAACCCGGGCGCCCAATCGAAAAATTCCCAACATTTTGATTTTGACAGCTATCGTAAACCCTGGGTCCCCTTTAGAGAGAGTCGGCTTCAATCGAAATCGCCGACATCAAATTTGAACCCTCCGAATACTCGGAGGTCGACCATCTGTGAGTTTTCTCCCAAAATCTCAGATTTTACCCCATCTGTATTCCCAAATTCTTGTCAGAAACTTATCCAAAATCCATTACTCAGATCTTTTAAACCTCTTACCTAACTTAGATTGGTCGTTATCTCCCAAATGAATGTCCCACGAAAACGGTTAAATCACCCGTCAAATTTAAAATTTCAAAACCAAGTTTGGCACATAAACATGCTTGAAGTAAGCTGGAATCTATCTTTTTGTGTCTTCTTGGCCTCATTCATCAAATTTTCCCCAGCTAACTCGCCGATTTGAGGTCAAATTCCAGCTATTTGGCGAGTTAGCTGCCTCATTCATCACTTAACTAAGCTTATTTGGAGGCCATCTGGGGCTAAATTTGGTCACCCTATCCATGGATAAACGTGCAAACATTGCACGTTTATATGTTGGCTTACAACATAAAGCCAAACATTCCTAGCATTCCTAGCATTCCTAGCTGAATTTCAAATGTCCCAACAGGACGTCTTTAGACGTCCCGAGGGGGGGGAACCGAAAGCAGGAACGAGCTCATTTCGTGTACTGGGGCGCAGCACACTCCTAAGTACCTCTTGATCTATCCGGGATCCTATTCCGGAACTCCCGGAGCAGGTGGGAGCGCCCTAAACCTACCCCCGTCTTTCCTAGTCCTATGCGTCCAGTCCGTCCGTAAAACTTACAAATTTAGCGTCGTTTTGTACGTCTTGTCCCTACGTGTCCCGTTTTTTGTCATATTCCTATATGCTATATATATATCTATATCCATATATACATACACATACGCATACACATACAATACTCATGAGCACACACTACACATGAGACACACAGGCGACCTGAGCGACAGAAAGGTCGCTCAAGTTCACACTAGAAACACGCAGAACCACAACAACAACAACATCAGCACAACCACACAGCAACCACAACAACAACAACGACAACACACACACACAATACAACCACGGCGACAGCAGCAACGACAACCGACCAAAGAAAGTCGGTAGAGAGAGTGAAAAAGAAAAAGGAAAAGCGGAAAAGAAAGGGCACGGGAAGGGAGTCGGGACAGGGGGTTCCCGATGGAATTTCGAGGGGCTGGTGCGAAATTCGGTCCTAGCACGAAGAACGGGGCCGAACGATACCAAACACGAGGGGGGTAGTCGCAGTGGCGGGTCGGGACCCACTTTCAGGTTCCGACATGTGTTAGCATACAGGGTTGCAGCGGGCTCTCCCGCTCTAACGGTTGGGCGGAGCGACGCCCGCCGGGCATCGTTGAACTCGCCTTGGAAAGGCGATTCAAACGAGGGGTGTTTTCCCTGCCTTAACGGCAGCGGGTAGAGGGGCACTAAAATCACGACTGATAAAGAGAGTGTCGGTAATGGTGGGGGCGCATTGTCGGCCGTCCCGGGTTAACGGGGCGACTGACGGAGACCCGCCGGGCATCGTTGCAGATGTCTCGACGTGGCAAATGCAATGAGGGGCGTTTTGCCTACTTTTGAGTTGGGGTTAAATTTTTGGTTGGTCTGTACCCACTTTCCGTCGGTATGCCAAATTGGGGGCACTTTGGCGGGTTACAACGGGCTAACGAGAAGTCGGACAGAGACCCGCCGGGCATCGTTGTACTCGCCAAAAGCAGTCGAGTAGAACGATAGGTCGCATGAGCCTATTTATGGTCAGGGGTCGAATACGGAGTTGGTACAACCAAGCGGAATTTTGTATTGGATGTTCGTGGTACAGCATAAGGCAGGGAAATGAGCTATATAGCAGCGGGATGACCGGTCGGATCGAGACCCGCGTGGCCTCGTCAGACGCCTAAACGGGCAGACTACATAGAAACACGCACACTTTCAATCAGCGATCCGATAGTTATAAGAAAACCCGGTTGATAGGGCGCTGGTCAAGCCATTTTGGGGCGTTCAAGATGCTACCAAAAAGGGGAGTTTGTCCGGTGGGAGGGGGAAAGGGAAGTATCGGGACGGGAAAATCAGGTAGCACACATGTACTCACACATATATATACACATATATATCGCTATATGTTCACATGTATACATCTAAGCCATATCTTCGTGAAACCATGGTCACCAGCCAAACCTAGCGTAAGTATTGGCTGTTGATTTGGATTTTCACCTACTTTTCCCTGGAATATTTCAGGAAATCCTCCAGCAATTTGTGATGTCTTGAGCTCGTTCGAAAGCCCTAAAAATTCTCTACCGAAAAGTACTCGGGGCCTTTTCGGTAAATCTGAACCGTTGGACGGTTACGGGTCGACAAACAAGCCCGAGGTCCGTTATTTCCGAATAATCGGAAACTACCGTAACCCACTTGTTTCAGCTTATTTTTGTGACCATTAGGCTATAGATTGTTCAAACCAGGTAAAACTGATAGTCTCGATTTTGATTACTTCCCAATCCCTTAAATTGTCAAAGGCCTCCTATTCCCGGACGGTCTAAATTTTGGAGTTTCGATGGCGCAGCACCGGTGGTTGATCGAGTTCCGTTCGGGTTCCCTAATATTCTAGCGTCAGTTAGTGACTCTCCTCAAGGAGCTAAGATGCAGCTTACAGCGCACAAAGTTGACTCAGTTTATTTTAAGGCTTATGCAAATGCCCAATTCTAGGCTAATCTAAGGAGACATAACCGTCAAGTGATTCCTCAAGTTTATACAACTTTAGCTGTTGCAAAAACAAACAACGACATCAAATTCACTGTTTCAAATACGAATCTTTCGCTATATGAACTGAAATATTATGCTGTAGTTTATTATCATTGATCAGGTTTCGGTCCAAACGCGCAGCACATGGCAAAGATTTCGATAAACGTTATAATCGACATTCCAAGCCATAATCCGAGTACGCCACCGAAATCTGAAACACAAATCAAAATTTGATTAACCGGAGAGAACAGTGGGAAATTATTGTGAAGCGATGAGGTAATTTTTAGTTCGTTGTTCTGGATACGCTGAAGATCTGAAAATCGCCTAAAGTGAGTAGATTTTCGTCCTCAGTAGGCAGTAAATACACTGCAAGTTTAGATCCTTGCGCTAGTAAATGATTTTGTCAGATATTGTCTGACTTATATACAGATTAGTTTCGGGTGCAAAAGCATTTAAACATTTTTGCAAAATATCACATACAACAGCATCCGGTAGCCGAGAAGATCCATAGATACGAACTGCTTTATTCATGGTCGGTTTATTCAATTGTAACAGCAGCGACAGTCAACGTGTTATCAACAATTAAAGGCAAATATTTGCTCTAACGCTCAGAATAGTAGATTCAGTTTTTGTCCGAAAGCGATCTTGAAAATCTGATTTTACACTGAGTGGCTATATAATTATGGCTAATGTATGACACTGTTATTTTGGTTGGCCTGTTTACGATCATCAGATATATCGCTATAACGGCATCTAACTCCTAAAAAATTTTAACCCCATCTCTAGTTTTAGAAGCACTGCTCTTATATGTCTGATTGCAAACAAAAATTAAATTAAGATAACGCCGAAACACTGAAGTGCAGTTTCTGGCACAGATATTAAACTTACTACAAGTTGCTGACGAAGCAAGCTTAGCACATAAAATTGGATAATCGCAAACAATAGTTACACTGGTGGACAGAAGTAAGCAGGGGCGTTGTAAAGGGGGCCGCCACCTTTCTGACATTATGCTGCCAAGAGTGATAAAATTTCCAGATTGGGTTGTTATAACAAAATGAATGTGAACGACCGGGTCACCCACTTTTTTTGGCGGTCTCCACGTTTGAAGAGCTTGCGACAACCCTGGAAGTAAGAGCAACCCGCATTCGTTACTTGAACGACTCGCACTCGGAAAGAACTTGAATTTTACCCGCTGTCGCGGACCAATCGTATTATTCCTTCTCGCATATCACTTCTGTTTAATTATTGACCAAAGTTATTATTCATACATGCTTAAGGTTTGAAGTCCCTGGATGGAACCGGCTCCTGGGTGCAATGCACGGTCGGCTTCAGCTTCTTACCACCGGTCAGACCGTTGCCAGGGGCGAGATCGCGCTTTCGGCGTCAGAATGGCAGTAGAGCACCTTCAAGGGTCGGCACTTTGAGCCAGGGAGCGACGTTTCAGGGAATAAGCCGCCCCGTGCGCATGTATGGTTATTTACAGCACATGAATACATATTATCGGCTTATTTTTTCTTGTAATGCTGACATTTTGCTTCAACTCTACACAAAATTATCATAATTTCAAGCGTATGATATTCGAGACCTGATTCACTTCACTGTGTTTCCACTCACGAGTCACCCTTTTGCTTTTTATCTCGGATGCCAGCTAGTTCTTTCGTAGGCAGATTAGAAAGAAGCGGAATTTGAAATTGATATCGGTAGGCTACATAAAATTGAAAAATTTCAATAATTTCTGAAAAAAATAATCTAATTATAAACCTGGGAAAAAGCTTTTAAACGAATAATCGAACGATTCTTCGATCCGAGTTCCTTTTGCTACTTTTGCGTAGATGTCAAGCTTGAGAAAGCTGTTTCGAATGAGCTCAAGCGATTTTAGATTCGTCTCGAGTGCACCGGAGAGTGTTTTGGGGTCGCGAGCAAGCGGAAGCCGATGGGTTAAAAGTTTATCCAATGCATTCCTGGCATTCGTCGTGGACATGGGCCATGAATAGGCTGTTACGTCGGAATGATAATTGATTGCGTAACAGCTTGGCTTACATCGGCTTGGCGGTTGAGCGGAACCAGAATTTGGATTTGGTTTTTTCTTTGTCAGGACTTGCTTTGCGATCCGTTCATGACAGTCAACGCGCTGTTTAATTTTTCGGATTTCACTTGATCTCCATTTCGAAAATTCCACGGGTTTGACTACGATGTCGGCTCCGGGATTCACCGTGTTGCCATTAATTTCGTACAATTGAGTGCTAATATTCATGTGATATTTCGCGTCGCGCTGCTTGATATCCAGATTTAAATCGTGAATCAGTATAGTTTTATTCGGCAGTTGCTCATAGGCGGGGCTCAGCAAATATTCAGGTTTAATTTCATGACAATTCGGAACAACGTCACGGTCCCCTGAAAAAATATGTTTTAAACCTTTTAATGAATCTAATAATTCAATATAATGTTCCTATAAATATTAAAACAGGTTAGAGCAAAAGTTAAATTTTTTGGTGGGATTTTCTCACGCTAAGCTACGGTGACTATAACAATGACAATTAATATTGTTTTTGAAGCACTGAAATTTGGCTGGGAGTTTTAGTTTGTATTGCACGGTACACAAAATAATTCGTACGTTAATTAGGTCGTGAAGCACTTTATTAGGACAAATGAAATTCAGCCTACTAAAACATTTAAAGCCGAAAATAACTCACTCTAAAAGGCTTAAATAAGCTATATTTCGGGTATGATTAAAATCTGAAGAACTGTACATCCGCAACTTATAAAATGATAAGGCTTAGCAAGATAACAGCGCTGCTCTTTATACTAATTCAGACTGTTCAAGAGAGTAACTCATCTACTTTACAATATCAAATTTAGGACAGGATGTAAAAACTGGACGCAATTACTTTGTCAAAACGGTACAATTCGTATTTGCAAAAGGTTGGAATAAACTATAACTTTAGAATTTGAATAGCCGAATACAAATAGCTAAAAATCAATCTTGCACTGACATTGGGGTTTTGTATCAAACATTAGTGTTATGAATCAAAGTGTTTTTAAGATATGTGTCTTGTAACGCTACTAACCTAAAACCTTACATCAATTTAGAAGCCAACAGTATGACTATAGACATACATCTATAGACACTAACTACTCATTCTGAGAGGCAAACACTGACCATTGTCTGGTTTATGATTTTTGTGTTTACTTCGTACAAAACTTTGTATATTAACTGCATTGACAACAACAAGTTTTGACATCAAAATTATCAACATATCTCAAATTCTTCGAACTTAGCATAAGAGATTGCCGACAACCCGCTCATGAACTCAGTTAATACCGCAGAAACTGCACAATTAAATTTGCATTGTACAATTCTCTACGTATGAAAATGGTTAGAAGCCTAAACTACCAGAAGCCGATACCTTTTAATTTCTGGGTCCGTATTGCAAACTACACCTTGGTCACTATATGATATGGGATCCATTTCGTGCAGCACTTTGGCTAAACTCAAACGACGGAAAATTACACTACCAGGCAGTTCTGGCAAAGGTCCCAAACACCGCTTCTCAGTGCCAACAACAGTAGAATACGCTTGTCTGTTACAAGGAATTTAGTCAACAATTGCGTACACTCCTGTGTACAGACCGATGCCGAAAATCTAAGCAAT
>JASANE010026677.1:0-10451 GCA_030248225.1 Trileptium ribeirensis
TGTTTTGTCTGGCTGAACAGCGAATATCAAAATAATTAGTAATGTAATGCCAACAGTGAAATAATATATAACTAAAAATCATGTTTCAATGTCGTATGCCAGGTCTTGCCTCAGCCCAGCGTACGACTACTTAAATATTGCAGTGCCGTTCACAATATAAATTATTGCTAATAGTTTCCGTTCATAAGAACAGTTAAACAAAGCATCTCTGTGTATGTAATAATTTGTATTGTAATTGTAAATTATTTAAGCAATCACTGATCTCTCAACTGGGAAATCTCTCAAATTCAGAAACAAAAGAAATGACAACTAAGTAAAAATTGAGCAATTTCATGTGGTATGGGTCTGTGGCAAAAGAAAGCTCGCCCGTGGCTTTTGTTTGCTGAGCTATCGGGTTCGACTCCTACGGAGATCCACCGTGGACCATAGCAGACATTCAATGTCTAAATATCTAGTTAGTGAACAAAAAAGCTTTCCATAAATTTACGGCCGCACATGCACCTTTAGCAACAAGCAGGCGCAATTTGCAGAGGTTTTGCACTAAGGTCCTATTTCGACACTCATCGAGGAGCTGCCAAGCCCCCCTGTGCGCACCCCAACCCGGGGGCGGGTTACCCCCATGGCTTTTCGGCCTCGGGGCGTCCGGACCTCAGGGGGGTTACCCCCCTACCCCCCTCCTGCCGCCATGTATGCTTATATTGTACAGTTTTGAAAGAGACACATCCATATGAATGTAAATAATTGTGTGATAAATGTTATCTGCATTGACGCATTCGAAATTTTCATTTATGGGGAAGGGGGAGAGGGAAGGTACGTTCGAGTGATACTATTAGTAGTGGTATAAAGACATCTTTATGTTACACATACTATATTGTCAGATGGATCTGTCACTTTAGTTGTGGTCCCAGACAAAGTGAACTGGGCGGTTTTTAAAAAATATAAAACGGGAGACTCTTGGTATTTTTGGGAGTTCAAAAAATTTTTATGGGAGATGACCCAATGGCCCCCTTAAAAACGCCAGGTATTATCTGATTATAACAGGCTGCGATACACAATAAATTTTATATTAATTTAAATGAATCCTTCCTGATCAGCTAGATTTAACGACGCGATGTAACACTTTAGCTACAGAAAGATTGTGCTGTAACGCTGTGGTGCAGGCATTTGAGTAATGTCTAGGTTTCTGAATTATGTTCGACATCTCTCTGAACTATATATCACCAACAATACTGATTAGCGTTAGATGATTTATAAATTTTCTTCGTTCCACTACAGATTTTGAAGCCGGCCACGTACATGTCGCTTCAGGGCGCAATTGACCAAAATCGCATATATCTAAGTTAAAATTGTGCTCGGTTAGACACCGTCAACGATATACAATCGCAGAACGTGTTATGGGAGCTGTTTAGGAGCTACTGACTCAGTCACTTTCGCAAGCCCTGATTAGTGAAATGAAACCTATAACCACAGCAGAGTCCAGCATCATTGGCTTTTGGTGTAACCCCGAATCACAGGAATCGAAAAAAATGTCTATACGATTTATCAATTTCTTTACGTCTTGGTTTTGATTTGCAATGCACATCTCAGAAGAGTTATGGGAACTGTTTAAGAGCTACGGCTTCTGTCCCTTGCCCTGTTTAGTGAAATGAATCCTATTGCCACAGCAGAGGGCTTTTGGTGTAACCCCAAATCACAGGAATCGAAAAACCTATCTGAATTACCAATTTGTTTACGTCTTGGTACTTTTAATGCTCATCTTAGAAGAGGCCTTTGTATTAAAATAGTGTAGACAATAATTGACTCTACACAAACCGCGTTTATACAGAATACTAAGTATGAAACACATAAATTGCGTAATATTCTAGGTAAATTTATTATCTTAGCGTTTTAACACAGAATATCATCATCTAAACTTGATTATTATCACAGCCTGTTAGTGGGTATGCTAAGGCATTGTTTGTCAACCGTGTTCGTTTTGGGAAACTGCGTTCCCAAACATATACTAATATTACACTACCCCTTGGAATTACATATCTGCACAGAAAACGAATCCTTCAGAAATTTGAAACTCGTTCACTTGATTCTCGTTATCGGTGATAGCTTGAACTGGTGAAAACTAACAAAGCTGTGTCCTATCATAGATCGCCCTCGACGCGAATGAATGGTGCTTCTAAGAGCTCAAAATATTTGCAAGGTGCGTCTTGATTTAACTGCACTTCTTATTTGAAGTTTAATTTGAATTTAAAACGAAAATAATTGTGTCGCTGATTGGCTTGTTTTCAAGCTAAAAATTATTGTTGAAAGCACGATTAATTATAACACCTTTCTAGTAGACGAAGTAGTCAATATCGAATTTGCTAGACTCTCCAGGGAATTTTTCTACGTTGTGTGCGTCGAATTATTGAGCAATAATGGTATAAATACTCCACGCTATTGCGATAGCCCAAACAATAAAAATGCAAACTGTCGTCAGTCGTACAGTGATTAAACACCTACTAGGACGATAATTAGTAAGAGGAAGTCTAAATTTAGATTATATATTGTATTCTAGTGATGCAATTATGTAACAAGAAATAGGGTCGTTCTGGACCTATTCATTAGGTCGTGCTGCGCCCCTGTCAATTCAGTACAGATGAAATCTGATTAATGACCATATACATTTTGAATGGGGACCAAGATTCTGAAGTATATAACTAAGTCTGATTGTGAGTTTTAGGCAGCAATGATAGTATAGTTGTACTTATTAGTAAAACTTTAACATTCCATATAACCTAATATGTTCCGTTTGCGTTTGAGGAAGACTATGCACAGTCTGGTATCTTCGTTTTGGAACAATTCGCACAATAATAATCATAACTTTTTAGCGTGTCTGTTACAAAATACTATTCTATAAAAACCTAAAGCTCTCCACTGCAATACTTGTATGCTCTAGTGTTTTAACTGTTTCAATTAAAAAACTGTTTCGTATAAATCAATTTCAGGTATGAATTTCAAAAAGTTTTTCTTCAACTTTTACAGATTAAGGGTAAGCATATGTAAAATAGGTAATCCTCAATTGGCTTAAGGTGATTAAATTAAAAGCAAAAATTATAAAATTGGTCATCACTATAGGAAACGAAGAAATTCTACAAAGTTGTTAAACAAGTTTTCTAAATGTAAATTGGATGATCCAGGTTAGTAAACTGACATGAATGGTACCAAAATTAACACAAAAACTGAATAAGTTTATACACTGGTGCAGCTGTAAATATGCTTAGTTTTATTCACAAAATATACAGAAGTGACATTAAATAATTAAATCACAGAAAACTGTTTGTTGTGTGACGTTTTGTAATATTGACGATAAAGTGTTACAAATCCCCAAATATTATTACAATAAAACATTCCTGCTCAGGGACGCCGCTTGTAATATATACTTTCCTTAAAACAATAGCGCTACAAATGTAACAGTTATTTTCTAATGGATATAACTGCTTCGCTACGAAGTGCAGAAAGCATGTTTTGCAATGATTTACCATCGACTAAATTCCGTTGAGGGCTTGTGTGTAACCTGTTCATTTTGCTCGCCATAATGAGCACCCAAAAGGTTTCTAACAAGAATTTGTAATACAAACCATTGGAAAATCTAAATACACCCTATTGGTATATTTTGAAATTATTGATGTAATGAATATGACTTAATATATTGCCGCTCAATACAATGCTACGTATTCGATATTGTTAGTGATGGGGCAGACATTTCCCGGATGTTCTCAGCTAGACTGCGACCTTTTAATACCAGACTTATTTGGCTAAAAGCGCAGTGTCAAATGTAACGGATTTCTAGCTTACTAAGATCGCTATCCAGAATTTGGAAGATTGAGTAGTAAATCTTTTTAATTAAGCAGCTACTGTCATAAAAGCTTTTGAATAGAAAATGCAGTTTTGTGATAAAATATGCTATGTTTCTGATCCGCACTATAGGTACTCCATAACACTTTGAAAGAATACAGGGAACATACAAATAATAATAATAGAAACATTTATATAGCGTCCTTTTCGCCGAAACGTTGCAAAGGCGCTGACACAAAATATTACAGGAAACACAGACATGTTCTAGTAACAGGTCGACATCAAAATGTACTGGCAACTGGCAAAGAGCTAGACTAAATTTAAAACCCGATTAGCATTTCGGACATCATTTTAATCGTGCTTTTTGATGGTTGCCATATGTAGTATAAATCTGTAAATTCTCATTTTTCTAAAAAATTATCTAAATATGTATATTAAACTAAAACGTATCCTCTACAGGCATCGGCGTATGCTTCTCTACTTGTTTACAGTTGACAACCCCTGTATATTTCATACTGAAGACTAGTATTTAAATCGCCACATAGTCGGGTTACATCTAATTTTTATATTAAATAGCAATTTATGAGCTGTTCTTACCTTTTCTAAAATTTCCGGACTAACCACACGTGCGTAGTGAAAAACAACTCGCAGTAAAAAATGTAATTCCAGCCTCAGCTGCAGATTATCACGATATAGAACAAAAAAAATGTAATTTATATTGCCCACAACTGCTAAGAAGACGAATTTACAAGAGCAATATTGTCAATTTTATTCAAACAAAAAGTTTCGGCAGCAGGGCATTATTACATCTATCTTGTAGCTGAAATTTTGCGACTTAGGTATCGATATATTGTATATTTCCATATAAATTAAACCGAGTGGCTGATATCTTGAAAACTTTCCTATTAAAATAACGTATACTACTACTCCGAATTTCACGAAGGGGTATAATTTTGGCACAATAAAACGTATAACTAACTAACTACAAGTGTATCTAATATTTTATGGTCGAAACAAGGTGCGATCCAAAAATATTACGATTTGACAAAGCCATCGTAAAAACGATGTGCACTGACATTTTATTGTTGTGATTAAAGACACTTTTAAACGCTTTATTGCCACTATAAAGACGTATATACACAGTTTATGAAGACTGTACGACTGAAACAGAAATTAGTATGTAATGCTATTATATATATATATATATGTATATATAATAGTTGTAGCACAGTCATCGTGCGTTAACAGATTTGTACGCACGGTTGTGACGAGTTCAGACGAGTGCGTCAGCACGAGTTTGAACGAGTTAAACAACACAACCGTGCGTACAAATAACTTGACGTACGCCCGGCTGTGCTACAACTGATTTGTAATACAGCTAATTTAGCTAAACGTGCGTTAAGTCATTTTGATGCACGGCTTTAACTTTTTAAGCTGTGTTATAAATATATTTATAAATATTTCCAACATATATATGATGCACATACAGATATTTGTTGCACGTATATACATATATATTCATGTGTCTTTAAGTGTGCTGTATGTATATTTGCAAATTATTATGATCCGCCTCTTGTAAACTTGAGGTATATTGAAACACTAGCTTTTCACGGTGTGCCAGTTTGTTGCTTTGACAAAATCACAGTTAGCGATAAAATAACAATGTTTTAGAACGTAGAAATAGGGAGCCAATGAAAATTATCTCTCTATGAAAAATTAATAATGCTAAAAAATTTTTGCGCAAGCATAAAATATGAACCGTCTGAGTGAGCTGTTTCCGCATTTACTTTTATAAATTCAATATTTTGTCCTTTTCTTTTGATAAAATATCAGTTAACAGTAATATGCGGATCATGTTAACAAAATCTTGTCCCGAAACTTTGACCAAGTTAACCATGTTCATACCCAAATGAGCCCATTATTCGTAACTATTAGGTCTGTTCGGATATGTTAGCCCTGGCGTAGAATATTACAGAGGATATAACGTGTACTAGGACCAGTTCTGGCCCTAAGGGATCCCAGCTGCACCACCATTTTCCTTGGCGTGGTGCCCGGACAACCCCGGCTTCCACGACTCCCCGGTGATCTATGCGATGACCTAAGGGAACCGCTTAGCTTAGCAGGCTGCCGGCGGGTTAACCAGGGTGTTCGGCCTGGCCCCTATTTTGGCCCACGTATCTAGTGGTACGAAGGTCCCGCTGAGGGAGAGTCAACCCTTAAGCCTGCTCACAGGTAATAAGGCTGACTCGCCTTTCCCTCATTTCTGTTAGACCCTGGCAAAGAGGAGTCCCGTATTTCTACCGGGCGAGACCTGAACGCTAGGGTTGGTTGCAAGGCCCAGTCTCAGTTCCTAGTATTGTTCTCTTTTTTTTGTAGTTTGATTCCAACACTTAGAAGCTTAGATTGAGAACTCGACTTGAAAACCTTAGTAGTCTACTGCGTGTGAGGGAAGGCCTTATCGCCTGATCAGGATTAAACACTCTAACATTTTATTTGATTAACGACAGTTTATTATTTTCAAATAAGAATCAAGTATACGAGTATATATACATGACAAAGTTTTATGGGTACCTCGCAGGATACCCCAGCAGATACTTTTATGTAACTACGGGTGATGTGAATTCTGATTAGCCCCATGAGGGAATAGTGTAAAAATTTAGTTCAGCTTGCGCATACGTTTTACGCCCTATGGACTGCCTTACCCGCCTGGCAGGACATCGGGATGAACTTTCCTTGCCGACTACTTTGTCTACTTTGCCTCTGAGACACTCTATGCTCTCATGGTCGAACACTCATTTTCAACCCATATTGATTTCATCCATGCGAGGACCATTCACTGAGTCCGGATGTCAGCTGCGGGTCTCCAGAATTGTTAGTTTATGATTGAAAAATCTGCCTGCGCCAGGGTCAAGTTAAAAGATGCGGGTCGTGATCAAAAAAAAGGGAGAGGGGGGCGCTGCCGCGTCTCCTGAATTTCGTCTGCCTTGTAGTGATCTCCTGAATTAACGATTTTGACATGAAAAGATGGCGCTGTATCGAAACCCACCGTGTCTAAACGGTTTATGGGTCCGCGCCTATAAATTTCTTTCACGGAAAAGTTTGGAGGGACAATTGGTTTATATCCTTCTCAGGGTCGTGGCTCGACTAACGGGTGCGAGCACACGAATTTAGTTACAATTTTGACTCAGCTATGCATCGCAGCTGACTCCGCCTCGTTTCCTAATTTAGGTATTCGCTTAGTAATTCGCTTCTGCGAGTACCTTTGAATCAAAATGGATGTCCGCAGTCATTTGCAAGCATGAATAGGGCGTGTGCTGCCGTGCCCTCAACAAATTTCTTTATTTGAAAACCAAAAGACGGCAGTGATGGTTTTAAGTTTGAAAACACTTCGGATACCCCTGCATGGTTAGAATAGTAGAGTTGCAAAATCGTGAGAAGTGGGGAGAACAACGCGCGAAAGGTCCTGATACGTCGCTCCCTATGGGGCGACCGCATCGACCCATCGATAGTTGTTACACTGTTAAAATTGCGTGACGGAGTGCTCTACCGTGTCTAAACGGCCTGAGACCCGTCTGCATTTTGGGTTGGACGATAGAATTTTCATTGAGACAGAAACAAATCTCAGACTTGAATCTCGAATTTATGGGGCTAGCGTCAGGGGTTCCGTTCTCAAATTTGTTTGAATTGTTTCAATTTGTTTGAATTGTTTCTCGCGTGCTAATGACTGCGTCCGTCCCGAGCGGACCGCTCTCTCTTCTTCCCCAATAGTGGGTCTTTGAGTCGTGTGACCTGGAGTAGTTCTTATATATTTTCCTATGACTTAAGTTCGACTCAAGCTAAGTCGAAAAGAAGCTCCATTGTCTCTTGAAGGTCATTTGAAAAATTTAGAATTGTTTTATAGTGCCGATTTGTGGCGGGTTCTGAAACTGTTTGATGAAAATCATTACAGTCTTCTACCGTGTCTAAAACGGTCTGGAAGACTGGGTTTTTTTGAGAAGACTTGACGGGAACGCTTGAATGAAACGCTCAGGGATTAAATGCTCGAAATTTTGACGGGGTAGCCTAGCACTGACTTATACTTATGCTCTATTCTCTTCTGCCTTAGCGGCTGCCTCCAGGTCAACACGCTACTAGTTTTGTAAACACCTTACTGTAAAGCCTTACCCCTCCCGTGTGTTCTCCTGCCCCGTTCACATCACATGATTTTCGCCCCCCGGGTCTAGAATAAAAATGGCGACCCGGCGAGCGGGGAACCAATCGAGAGCTTAGATTTCGCGTGCAATTTAGTGTGAAATTTTCGTGCAACTGGCGGAGGTGCATTTACGGGTGCGCGGGGCATCCGTCGGACGCGCCAGCACCCGCAAAGGCGGCTCACGCTTGTGTAATTTTGAAAACCTGGAAAGCGCACCAGGAGAATCTCTACCCTGTGCTACACAGTGAGAGCCTCCTGTGCAAACTCGAAAGCCAAAAGAGAAAAGAAAAAGAAACCGAAAAGAACAAGAGAGAAAGGAAAACTTCGAAATGGCGACAACCGCCCTAAATAAAACTGCCGACTGTGCGGCCAACTTGCTCGACTGGTCCCAACACTGTGTCGGGCCGTCTCCTTTTATACCCCGGCTCTACCCCCCCTGCTTTCGGTTCCCCTGCCTCATTGTCCTGCCAAATTTTAAAATTTTGAATTCCTAATGCCGCCAAACAATAATAACAAATTATAACAACAAACACAAAAACTCGATCAGCGCATATCAATGTCTACCGCAGTCGAGCGGGCACTGTCGTTTAATATGATATAAAGAAACAGCATTGCTAACAGCCCGCAGCGGGTTCTTGTTGTCTTTGCTGGTCAACAGCATAAACTGGCCGAAGAGTGCCAACTGCTACAAAACCTCGCGCTGGCCGGCGAGGAAAATTTTCAAGAGGAAACTTATAGAGCGCCCAGGGCGCCAGAAATGTACCAAGGTTTGAACGCGTTTTTGACTATTGCTACTCAACGGAAAACAGTAGGCGGCCGGGGGCGGCACCAGGTTCATGCCCTGGCTGGTCGCCTACTGATAAAAGTGTTAATTTTAATATATCTCCTATTGGTGGCCCGTTAGAGGCCGTTTTATGAGTTAAAGATATAAAATTCTGGTGTCCCGGAAGGGTTATCGAGGTCCTGCTCGGACCAATTAAGTTATCTGCCTCCGGTTTTCGATGAAACAGTTAGGGTAAGACCCTTTGGAGGTGTTGAGCTTGAAAAATTGGGGAGTTTTGGTTATTTCGACCGAGATTTAAGTTCTTGAAAATTGGGTGTTTAAACGATTAGTTGAATGTCCGTAAGTGCTTAGGGGTAGGAGATAAACTAACCCGAACCCACAATTTATAAGCCTAGTGACCCCCTTATGACAAATTGATAGGCCCGCCTGGCCTTAAATGGCAATAATCAGTAAAATTTTGCTTTAAAGTGGACCCTATAAAAATGGCATTTTAGATAGGTTTGGTCGCTTTCTTTCCTGAGACTCTGATGTCGCGCCTTATTCCCTAGTTCAGTTATTCCGCAACCGCATGCCAGGATGGGTCCTCGAGGCTAGAACCGTTACAAAAGTTCTCCCATTAGACTTTCGCTTAAAAGATCTTATATGCTGCGCAGACCCATCCGGACACGCGGTGCTACACTCTTTTACGATCCTTCGATAAAAATGAAATAAATGACATTTCACGCACAACACATTATCAATACATGTAACATCATTAAATTAGTTAGGGGTCGACCGGATATCACAAAACCGAGAGTCCAGTTATTTCATTGTGGTGCCAAAATCAACCCGTGCACCTCGGGCGGGTGGAGCGTGACGATACGACGAATTACATCCATAACATATTTTATTTTATAGCAACGCTGAATGATAACACACGACATGATACTCAGGTCACACTCAACCGGTATCCGATCGCCCGTCCCATGATACTCACCCCGTATTTTGACTAAACTTTGCATACTTTCTCCTTTTGTATATCCCGTTAGAATCCTAAAAATCTCGGGCTGTTACATCTCTTAAAATTTTTTGGATTTTATAGACTCCTTACTTATGGTAGTAAGTTAAAGTTGTCGAGATACGAAAAGAAGGTGAAAATTTTGCGTGATTAATTCCATGTGATGCACAGCCCTTGATTTCAATTAGGTAAAATTTGTGTGAAATTTGGAAATTTAGCCCGTTTGAGCTTAAAATTACCGTAAATTTCGAGAATTTTCCGAAAATTTAGCCCGTTTGGGGATAAAATTACAATAAGTTTCGAAAATTTTCCAAGAATTTCCCAAAAATTTGTTAAAATTTGTTAAAATTTGTTAAAACGAGGGTAGAAGGACGATCAATTTGTTTGGTTATCACCAAAAACGCGTCCCTTCTCCCTTTATTTTCGGTATTTTTGTTTACCCTTATGGTTTATAATATTTTGAGCCTAATATTGTAGTATTTTGAAAATGTGTCTTGCTTGACCTATTTAAATTTCCCCCAACGTTCTAAACGTTATATTTTTATGCATACAATATTGTTATAAAAGCGATATATATATATATATATATATATATATATATATATATATATATACATATATATATATATATATATATATATATAATA
>JASANE010026678.1:0-21709 GCA_030248225.1 Trileptium ribeirensis
GCCTGAATTTTATGATTTGCAATAAATGAATCAATCGTTTGGTTATCTAATTGCTCCGAAGCGATATTTCTATTCTATGACGTAATTGCATTCGATATTTCTATTGCATTCGCGAAGTTGCATTTCTGATTGTTGTAAATACTTTCAAAGCGGTTTCTGGAAATAACTTTTGTATGAATTTTTTCTGGGACCTCATATTTGAAACCGTAGCAAGGCCAGTGAGCATATATGGCCAACGTGGGAGGTCCCAGAGGGTGGCAGAGCCGTCGGAGTGTAGTGGGTAAGCCTTCGGTCTCTCAGAGGTGACAATGTCGCGGGGTTCAGTGGCGTCCTAGGCGCCTATGAGTTGGGGTCTGCGACCCGCGACGATCAGTCGGCCGACCCGTCGGCAGTAGGGGGAGTGCGTACCGCGCGAGTTTGTCTGCTACGAGGGAATTTTCGCGAGAGGGTCCGATAAATCCTCTCCTACTTCAATGAACAAGTATGACTGGTTATGTGGTTCAAGCTGAATTCTTATGGGCTCAACTAGTAATTAGGGGGAGTGCGTACCGCGCGAGTTTGTCTGCTACGAGGGAATTTTCGCGAGAGGGTCCGATAAATCCTCTCCTACTTCAATGAACAAGTATGACTGGTTATGTGGTTCAAGCTGAATTCTTATGGGCTCAACTAGTAATTAGGAGAGTACACACATCGCTCGAGAGAGGTCCCAATCCTCTCCTACTTCAATGAACAATATGACTTAGGTTCAAGCTAATTCTAGGCTCAACTAGTAATGGGATGCGTACCGCGCGAGTTTGTCTGCTACGAGGGAATTTTCGCAAGAAGGCCGATAAATGACGTACTCCTACTTCAATGAACAAGACAACTGGCTTGGGTCAAGCTGAATAGGCTAAGCGCATCCATATTAATTGGATAATTAAGAATTTGGCTTTACTGAATAATTATGCTCACACTATTTCTATTAAGCTACTAATTACACAACACAACGTATATAATACTAATGATATCTAATCCATGACGTCAAAAAAGCTTAAAGACCACTTTAGTTTGATTAATTTTTGGGCACGGTCCGTATTCATGATGCCGGAACCCAAAGCGTGTCTTTGTGACCGGGTTGGGTCGTACACAAAACGACAAAACCTTTGTTGGCTTGGCTTTATGACCGGGGCCGTTTTCGTGACTGTTTTAGCCTCTGCTACTGTGTAGTTGTGGTCTAGGTACGTTTTAATTCCTTTCGAATCTATAGTAAGCATAGAATTTGTTCCTTAAACGACATGTATGTGATGTACCTAGTTTTGGCGTTAGTTGACATATATCTGTAGGTATTAGATCATGGACTTGCATGATTTCACATGTAATGGCGCGTGAGGCAAGTTCATATTTTGCATTTGGGGACAGGAAATTCGTATTGGCCGTGGACTTGCGCGGATTCCAATGGCGGTGGACCTCAGATTTTACGTTTGGAAAGGGGAGTGAAAACTCATTAAATTTTAGCAAGGTTTGATCCAAGGCATAAACCTTACTTCGAAACTTTTTCATTTGTGCGGTCATGGCCTGGTGACTCTTTTTGGGTACGTCCACAGAATATAAATAGTAAGATTACCTAAAGTAAACACTTTCGTAATACTGATACACAGCAAAAAACCAGTTTAGTCAAAATGTAACTCAAAGGGATGTTACATCCATGATCTGTTCTAAATGTTCTACATTGCGAAATGTTCTACATTCATGGGTGTCGACAGGAGTAGAGGGATCGTCCCACAAGCCACATTTGCCCAACTGCGAGCCAAGGGTTTGCGAAAATTGTTTTGCAAATATCGGCAAAAATAGTGTGAAATTTAGGAAAGATTGGGTTAAAACTGGGAAAATAGTAGAAATTAGAAAAATTTTTTTATTTATCTTTGTTTGTGTTTATTACAGCGTCTCACGATATATATATTTGTTTATTATTTATGCAGGAACTACGATAAGATGTATGCAGCGATATGGTAAAAATTAAAGATTAATTCAATTCCATTCCTCGTATTAAAATCGCTGTTTTACTCGATTCTAATCGACTCGATTTGATTCCATTTTCATAAGCAAAACTGATTTTAATTTCACACTTGTGGATTTGATTTCGCTCGATTTGATTCCACTTAAAGTAAAATGGATTTTATCGATGTCCACTATCAGCTAAGCCAAGTTATAACTAACCGTCCTAGTTAGCAGTAGGTGTATTTGTTTAACCTAAAACAGGTTCTAAAAATCCGCCATAAGTCTGTTAAAAACGAGACGCCTTAGAACGAGTGAATTTCATCTCAGCTTTCTAGAACTGCATTTAAAACGAAGTCATTTTAAATCGAGAACCGAAATTGAAACCATTTTCAGTTTTACCATATCGGTGCATACATCTTACCCAAGTTTCCACATTACCAGAGTAAAAAACAACTTTAACGGTTCGAAAGATAAATACTATTGCACTAAAAATCTGCTTTTCCAACGTTGCGACAGTACTAAGGATTCTGAAAACTGTCGTAAATAGGGCAAGAACGTGCCCCACAATCGTTGAGTAGAGTCCCTGGTTCGGGTCACTGAGTCAGTCCATAAAGTGTTTTTACCAAAACTTAAGCTTCGTACGGTTGTTTTATCTCAATGTTTTGTTCCGAGGTTTTAATCGAAACTCTCGCCTTTAACACCGGGAATTTTACAGAATTTCGAGCTATTACGATCAGTTTTTGTTGAAGCCTCAAATCAGCCGACCTTATAAAAATTTCTTGACATTCAAATAGACAACAATCATCCCATCGGCTGGTTTCCTTAAAACCAAACCCAATACTTCATTAGACCGTTCCAAAATTGGGGATTTATTTACCTCTACTAACACTTTAAGTTTACCATAAACTATCCATTGCGGCATGAATATGAGCATTTCTCTGTGAACGACGCATTATGAAAAACGTTTGATATTGGTAGTCTGCGACAATTTCGGCACTGGATAGTTTCCTAACCATTTCATAATTTTAGCTCAAACACAGATGTTTTCTTAAGCTTTTCTTAGTCGTGATACCGTTGACATTGATCGTCGGCCTTATTTGAAAGTTTCTCTATGTATTACGGAAACGTTTCTCAAACACAGATGTTTTCTTAAGCTTTTCTTAGTCGTGATACCGTTGACATTGATCGTCGGCCTTATTTGAAAGTTTCTCTATGTATTACGGAAACGTTTCTCAAACACAGATGTTTTCTTAAGCTTTTCTTAGTCGTGATACCGTTGACATTGATCGTCGGCCTTATTTGAAAGTTTCTCTATGTATTACGGAAACGTTTCTCAAACACAGATGTTTTCTTAAGCTTTTCTTAGTCGTGATACCGTTGACATTGATCGTCGGCCTTATTTGAAAGTTTCTCTATGTATTACGGAAACGTTTCTCAAACACAGATGTTTTCTTAAGCTTTTCTTAGTCGTGATACCGTTGACATTGATCGTCGGCCTTATTTGAAAGTTTCTCTATGTATTACGGAAACGTTTCTCAAACACAGATGTTTTCTTAAGCTTTTCTTAGTCGTGATACCGTTGACATTGATCGTCGGCCTTATTTGAAAGTTTCTCTATGTATTACGGAAACGTTTCTCAAACACAGATGTTTTCTTAAGCTTTTCTTAGTCGTGATACCGTTGACATTGATCGTCGGCCTTATTTGAAAGTTTCTCTATGTATTACGGAAACGTTTCTCAAACACAGATGTTTTCTTAAGCTTTTCTTAGTCGTGATACCGTTGACATTGATCGTCGGCCTTATTTGAAAGTTTCTCTATGTATTACGGAAACGTTTCTCAAACACAGATGTTTTCTTAAGCTTTTCTTAGTCGTGATACCGTTGACATTGATCGTCGGCCTTATTTGAAAGTTTCTCTATGTATTACGGAAACGTTTCTCAAACACAGATGTTTTCTTTAAGCTTTTCTTAGTCGTGATACCGTTGACATTGATCGTCGGCCTTATTTGAAAGTTTCTCTATGTATTACGGAAACGTTTCTCAAACATAGATGTTTTCTTAAGCTTTTCTTAGTCGTGATACCGTTGACATTGATCGTCGGCCTTATTTGAAAGTTTCTCTATGTATTACGGAAACGTTTCTCAAACACAGATGTTTTCTTAAGCTTTTCTTAGTCGTGATACCGTTGACATTGATCGTCGGCCTTATTTGAAAGTTTCTCTATGTATTACGGAAACGTTTCTCAAACACAGATGTTTTCTTAAGCTTTTCTTAGTCGTGATACCGTTGACATTGATCGTCGGCCTTATTTGAAAGTTTCTCTATGTATTACGGAAACGTTTCTCAAACACAGATGTTTTCTTAAGCTTTTCTTAGTCGTGATACCGTTGACATTGATCGTCGGCCTTATTTGAAAGTTTCTCTATGTATTACGGAAACGTTTCTCAAACATAGATGTTTTCTTAAGCTTTTCTTAGAAAAAAACACCTCGTAATACCGTTGACATTGATCGTCGGGCTTATTTGAAAGTTTCTCTATGTATTACGGAAACGTTTCTCAAACACAGATGTTTTCTTAAGCTTTTCTTAGTCGTGATACCGTTGACATGGATCGTCGGCCTTATTTGAAAGTTTCTCTATGTATTACGGAAACGTTTCTCAAACATAGATGTTTTCTTAAGCTTTTCTTAGTCGTGATACCGTTGACATTGATCGTCGGCCTTATTTGAAAGTTTCTCTATGTTGTATTACGGAAACTTTTCTCAAACACAGATGTTTTTTTAAGCTTTTCTTAGTCGTGATACCGTTGACATTTGGATCGTCGGCCTTATTTGAAAGTTTTCTCTATCTATTACGGAAACGTTTCTCAAACGCAGATGTTTTCTTAAGCTTTTCTTAGTCGTCATTCCGTTGACATTGATCGTCGGCCTTATTTGAAAATTTCTCTGATGTATTACGGGAAACGTTTCTCAAAACACAGATGTTTTCTTAAGCTTTTCTTAGCTCGTGATACCCATTGAATTTGATCGGTCTCATTGAAACTTTCTCTGTATTACGGAAACGTTTCTCAAACACAGATGTTTTCTTAAGCTTTTCTTATCGTGATACCGTTGACATTGATACGTTGGCCTTATTTGAAAGTTTCTATTATGTATTACGGAAACGTTTCTCAAACACAGATGTTTTCTTAAGCTTTTCTTAGTCGTGATACCGTTAGCATTGATCGTCGGCCTTATTTGAAAGTTTCTCTATGTATTACGGAAACGTTTCTCAAACACAGATGTTTTCTTAAACTTTTCTTAGTCGAAATATCGTTGACATTGATCGTCGGCCTTATTTGAAAGTTTCTCTACATATTACGGAAACGTTTCTCAAACACAGATGTTTTCTTAAGCTTTTCTTAGTCGTGATACCGTTGACATTGATCGTCGGCCTTATTTGAAAGTTTCTCTATGTATTACGGAAACGTTTCTCAAACACAGATGTTTTCTTAAGCTTTTCTTAGTCGTGATACCGTTGACATTGATCGTCGGCCTTATTTGAAAGTTTCTCTATGTATTACGGAAACGTTTCTCAAACACAGATGTTTTCTTAAGCTTTTCTTAGTCGTGATACCGTTGACATTGATCGTCGGCCTTATTTGAAAGTTTCTCTATGTATTACGGAAACGTTTTTAGCAATAATGTGTTAAAAAGTAACGAGAAATTAGTAACGTTATCGGTAGAAAGGATCGGAAAATTTGATACTTGGGCGAAATATTCGGAATTTTGTTAATTTTTTTAAAATTACCATATACCAACAATAGAGTAAAGTAGCAATAAGCTACCAAAGTTGGGTGGTTGGGGGAGGGGTATATACAGAAATATTGGAAACTCATGCGTACGACGAGTTCTTTTTTAAGGATCTCTCCTTTCCCCTGATCACTGCGATCCCTGTCTAGAGTCAACTTACAAAATTGTAAAATTTGCAAAGTTGACAATTGTTTAAGGACCCTATTGTTGTCAGAATGTCCTTTTTCAGTCTAAAACGAGCATCCTGCTTTGCTTTATCTATACAGAGTACTTTTGGGACACCGGATTTGATATATACAAACACATAATTATATTTTTGTTTAGTTTGTATTTTCCGTACTATTTTGTGTTTTGTTTTAGTTTATTTTTATATTAGATCTTATTTTGTATTATGTTTTTTTTCTTTAAAAAATTGTTATATCGTTAAGAAATTCCTTTGAAAATATAGGAAAACTAGTGAAATGAGGATTAAAATTTCTACGTCATTTGGATAATCCATACGATTTTGTAACAAAACACAAGCAAAATCTGAAAAATGTCTGAATTTCTTCACAAAAATTATTGTATCATAGTTTCCAAATATATATACATCACATGATATGATAAAAACTGAGCCTATAACATTGGGAAAACAACAGTATTTGAAATTTTTACCTAATGGTCAGACGCCCCCACTTTAACCTGTTTTTAACCACCCCCTCCCAGGCCCTTCAAACAAAATGAGAAAATTGGAAAAAGTTTTAGCGAAACTTGACGAAAATGTGACGAAAATTGAGTACAATTTTAGGAAAAATTGAAAAAAATTGGTAGAAATTGGGGAATACTAAGAAAATTGGAAAATCTTATGAGTTTCTAAAAATTTTCAAAAGTACAATCCTGCCATAGCCTCACCTTGCACCTCCTCCAAACTATGTGCTTTCTCCCTTTTGGTATTTTTACCATAATTTTAAATCATAATTTCATATCATCATTTTACCTCATAATCATATCATCATTTTACCTCATAATTTTAAAATCAAGTGTCATATGTCTGATTCCTAAGATTTTTCAAATTCTGCTGTCAAAAGCCCACAAGATTTAAAACATATTTTGGAGCAAAATTCTGCTAAAAGTGAGCTAAATTTCTAGCAAAAAATTTTAGGCTTTATTTTCAAAATATGACCTTGTGATGACACTCTTGCTGCCAAGAAACTGTTACGATCTATTCAAGATCACTTGCACAACTGGAAAACATATAACCGTTGGGTTTACCCTGGGTATAATAGCAGACATTAATGTCGAAAAATGTATCAACCCTGTAACTTCTGAACTCAAAGATGTACATTCTCGCATTTTATGACACTTGGAGGCAAGGGTAACACATCACGGCGGAATAATGCATAGATACTGATATTTGCGATACTGAATATGGTATACCATAAAATGTTCAGAATTAAAAATAAATATTTCAATTTTTAAATTAACAAAAAGATCACATAGCTAGTGCTTTCAATATCTTCATTATTCTTAAAATTTTGCTGCACCTCTAATAATTCCGTAACCAATCGGGGTATTTGGGTAAATTTTTCTATTGAGTGCGTTTAAATTAACTCGTTTTCAACTGCAATTTGATGCATATATATCCGCCTGTTCGGCAGCAGGGGTCAAACAATGCCATATTTCAGGCTAATATCAGTCCGTTTTTACGATTATTATCTGGAGTTAAATTATAAGAAAACCGATTCAGCTGAAATTTTATCAGTAGATCTGGCCTGATGTAGCTCACCTATGGAAGGAGTAAATGCTCGTGTGAAGGGAAAATAGAGGAAATCTACACTAATTTTGCTGGGTCTTCTCGGCTATAGTCGCAAACCCGATCTAACTGCTAGATGCATGATTTAATCGCATTGGCGAACTGAGTCGAATTGGGTAGAACTATTTAATCGAAGTAGCTACGGGCGTCTAAGTAAAATCCCAAGCCTTGCCTAACATGTGAACCCATGGATTTAGATTGTTTTGGAACCATTCGATCAAGCTCATTGAACGGTGCATAAAATTTTCGATTAAATATGGTTCTAATGATGCTTTTATACCATCTCGACAAAATGAGTCTAGTAGTACCGAAATTAACTGTGTTTTTTAAAGTAGTTGTCGTGCTAGCGGCGTAGGTATACTCTAAAAGACCATTTTGTTATTACAAAATCTCGCCTTTTTAAAAACCCCTATACAATCTAGTTTATAATTTTCACATAGCATAATCATTAATCATTCCGTTAGGTACATGATGTAGGATTACATCAGTGAACTCATCAATGCTCCCGAACTGTTTCGTTGCCGTTCGCATAAAAGTATTAGGGTAATTTTTACGATGTAAAATAAGGCTAATGCTACCAACCCAAGGGTCTCAGCGCAGCATCTGGTATATAAGCCGTAGCTTAGAACGCAGCATATGCAATGCCTATCCAATGGATTATGGTTTATGATATTTGATCGGGATATCATATGCGCTTGTTTCTGATCCGCAGACCCTTAATGCGGGACCAAACATTGAAAGTTGGCACTTTGTCGCTATAATTACGAGAAGGAAAACTTAAGACGTAAAAACATAAACATAAGAGTTTCTTTTGAGAAAAGTTGACGATGATGTTTTTATATCGTTTGTGTTACATATGCATTATCACCTTTATGTTGCATCGCATTCACCAATCCATCTGGTTATTTAATCTCAAACCCAACTGTTAGAGTGCACTGAACGCAGTCACGTCACCGCTTAAACTAAACATTGGTTTTATAAAAAAACTATCCGTGGATCTAGTTTCGTACTCAGTTGACAAAAATTTCAACTAGGTGAGCTGTTGGTCGGTGTAGAAAGTTGATGTAAAATCGTGTTCACACGCTCAAACTTCTTGTTCAAATTTTGAGCTCAAAATTTGATCAAATTCTGATCAAAACTTGACTGTGATTTTCGCATAAAATTGTGATGTTTCAGAATTTGAAAACAAATTTTTTTCAGTTGAGAACAACTTTTTTCATTCTCGATGATTGGCTAAAGGAATATCATTGAAAACTTTGAAGAGCGTTCACACGTTCAAAATTACAAAAATTTCGAAAAAATATTGATCAAAATTTGAGGTCAACTTTTGATCACAATTTGAGCAAAAAGTTTGAGCGTGTGAACTCGCCTTTCAAAATATTTTGTATAGGATATATTTCGGTAGACACTGCTCATAACAGCTGCTGCTGGTGCCGTAACGTACAACCAGCTCATGAATTTTCAACATCCATGCCTTGGTAGTAGTTGGCAATGAATTGATTTAGATTAATCGATTTCCGCTTACAGTTTTATTTATGCCGGTAGATTGCAACCAACAATTGGGAAATGAGATTCTTTTGTTTTCCCGGAAGATCAGTTATTCGCGTATATCAATCGAATCGTTGCAAAGTCTAAACGTTCCATGCGTCACAATTGTGGACATAATTTTGGTATCAACGTTAGTTATTCCCATGTTCTCCTAAGAGCACAACTTAGACTCAGTGGATTTGTTCTAAATAAATAGACCTTCTGTATGCACCAAAAATAACTATATTACTCTCTTATGGGTGATTTTATATTAATAGAGACAAATCCTGTTACTGAACAGGCTATATGTGCTGGCTATTTGCCGTAACAGGTCACCGTGATCGGAATCACTTGGCGAGGCATTAATGCTTGATATTAAAATATTGCTAATAAATATATCCGTAAATAAAATGAAATCAATCTTTTGCTTAAATAATAAAAACTCGTAGGTAGTATATATGCATCGCCGCGCTGCTGTTCGCACGGAGGCAGGACATACCAACCAATGCCACTCCAAACTATGTTTTGCTGCTGTTTATGACTGCACAATCCTTCGCCGGCAAACGCTCCTTGGGGAACCGGACAGTCACGTTTAACCCGAACCCAAACGAGCCATGATGAAAACATTTTGTGTGATTCTCAAATGCTGGCTTTTCCGCTTTTTTCCTACTTTACCATCTTTGAGAGTTCATCAGCGACTATTTTTCGACGGCGTGTTATATTTAGTTGTTCGATGGATACATCGAGTAGTCGTCAGCTTGTGTTATCTAATTTTTGTCAGAACATTCGCGGTCGTCAAACGGTCGCGGGTTTTTAAAGCTTTTAAAACGATTGTTGCTTACCAGCTTTTATTCGTGCTATTTAGCGCTTCTTCTTAAATGTCAACTAAGCAGACGGCTGCATTTGCATACAACGGAATATCACTCGAGGAGGAGGGGCTCCTTTTACTTTTTGATAAAAGGGCCTCCCTAATTTTTTGGGGTAGCGCCCCCTGCCCTCTTGTGGCCGGCGTTCTGGTCCCAGGCTGCATATTTTCGTTTTGCCACCTAATCAAGCAGTTTACTTGTGTTGTTTGTTTGGATGAACTTTTAAAAACGCCTTAAATTATAGAGCAAAAAACATGGACTGGACAGCTTATATACGCCCAAAAATATAGTCTTTCAGGCCGTTTTCAAAAAATAAATACTATTAACTATGATCGAGAAGCATTTTTCAAAAACGACGCCGACCTAATCAAGTTTTTACTAAGGGTGATGATGCTATAAACTATGTAGTATCATCTATTTCAAGCCGGGTAGGGACTCGCTCCTGTGGCAATATTTTTGGGTTCTCTTTTAAATTTAAAGCTGCAAATTTATTCTTCCAAAGTGAAAAGCCCAATAAATAAGCTGTTCTAAAACAGTTTCAAGCATTTGACCATTCATTTTATAAAAATAGTCATATGTTCGATTCGGTGAGTTCTGTTGGGGTAATGGCACCACGAGACCCATAAATCTTTTATCCGTGTGATTGGGCGTTGTTGTTGTCGGTCGTTTTGGGGTTCTCACTCTTTTAGCACTTTAGATCGATGTGGATTTTGGAGCATTTATTTGTCTGAAAATAAATTCTATTTTAAAAATAAATCTTCAATTTTAAAATTGAATACGTGTCACGCGCTAAAATCGATGTTTTTTTCTACAGAATCATTTACATCGAAAACAGTTATTTTGGTATGCTATTACGAAGAATATCAGGCGGTGAAATTCCCATTTTAAAATTCCGGATATAAAAATTATATTTAAATCCGCACGAACATCATAAGATTTGTCTAAAAATTCAGTTAGGCTGCGGGTTTTCTCTGGCTTTTATACTTTATCGTGGGTGCTTGTTCGTGATATCAAAAGTGCATTCAGGAAGAGTATAACCGTTCCCTGCACTCAGACGTTAGCCCGTGTTTGATGATACGGGCGTTTTCGGCCTGGCCCCTCCCACAGTTTCTGAAGGGGGTAACTCGGACCCCCAGTTTTTGGAAGGTCGGTCGGACCCCCCCAAAATCTGGGGGGTCAGTTTATAGGCAGCTGCTAATAAACCGACTCCCCCAGAAATTGGGGGTCCGACCGACCCCCAAAAAAATTGGGGGGTCCGAGCTACCCCCCCCCCCAGAAACTGGGGAAGGGTGAGTCGAAAACGCCCATATCACCAAACACGGGATAACATGTGCGTGCAGATAAGTGTCATGCTCTTTCCTAATGCACTCTTGGTGATAGTCACTCATACCGTGAAGTGATCTGTCAGAAGGAGCTTTTCCTTATTCCACATCATTGTCACAAGCATCTAGGACTGCTGTTGGTGAAACCAGGATTTTTAAGCTAAATATGTTAAGATATCTTTATGTTAAACGCCCAGTCAGGCTTAATTTACTCAAGTGTGACACAAACTGGTCTAGTAAACGATGGCTTCTTAATAAGAGTATATAATAACCTTCATTGAATACATATAACAAAGACTAGATGCTATAAGTAATTAGTTAGCATCAAGTATAATACTCTCTGCATTTCTGATATTTCATTTTAGCAAATGTCAAACTATGAAATATTAAAGATTTAGTATTTTGTGTTCCTAAAACTAAGTTATATATATATCTTTAGAAGTGTTGCGTTCTAAAGCCTAGGTAAGATTAAAATTTCGTTTAGTTCCAACTGTTTCACAGAAATTCTATAATTACTTGCGTTTACATACCAAATTGAACCAAGTCAAACAACTGTGATTACAAAGCCTTGATAATATTGCCTTAATGTGTTCAACCGGCTATAGAAATTGTCTGGTTTGTCGAGCGACAGCTAATAAATTTATATTGTATTGCTCAAATTTTGCTAGCCGCATACCGCATCTGTGCGCCGTATTATTCCACAAATATAGGCGTGCATCCAGGGCCTTTGGCGGTCCGGACACCTAAGATTTCGGCCACGGAGCCCACAGCTCTTCCCTCCAAAATTTTTGGTTCATATATTGCAAACGAACATTTTGGGAGCAAAAATATGACGTAAATTTGATATTTTTTCACTTCACCAATATATTATCGTGGAATAACACTGGTGTTCAAGAGTGTTGCTAGCCTAAAGCCGATATTTTGTTTGAAAAATTATCTGTTGATGTTTTGCTAGCGGTAGTTGACAACGACTGAGAAAGTCTGGCCACAGATTATCTCGGCCGACGGCTCACGGTCAGCCGATGGTCAACGGACGTTGCCAATTACCGGCAGCTAACAGCCGCGAAATCTGTTCGTTACTGGCCATTGGGTGGCCGTCTGCGGTCTATACGTTTGCTACACAAAAGCAGGTGAAATAAACCAGACTACAGGGACTTTTCGTAGTAGTTGACAATAACCAACATACAAGGATTCCATACCATGTAGTACCTCCTAATCGGTAGGAGCGCATGGCGGATAGTTAGTAACTCTCCTAAGGCCGTGACCCTCCAAGCCACATTGACCCGCATGAATGCTCAACTAGCCTCCAACAGCCCTCTTATTTCCAATTAGAAAAGGTGGAAATTTTAGAGAAATTTGGCTTAATTATATTTAAAAATTTATAACCAACACAAAATGGAAAAATTGGTGAAAATTGTCGCAAAATAAGTGGAAATTACAAAAATACGGAAAATTGTAAAAATTTTAGCCAAATTGCGGCATATTTTAGCAAAATTAGAGAAAATTATGAGTTTCTGAGAATTTCGAAAATTTACCCTTCAATTTTTTCACCTTCCCCGGATCTCTCGCTCCCTACCCCGCAGGAAGCATCTAACTTGCTAAGCCTACGAACCTTGCGCACCTATCACCTAGTCATATTTAACTATATATAATACATGTTTTATTAAATCAATATGCGTCAATTTTCAACGATGGAACTCAAACCTGAAGACCAAAACTAAACATAGTACCTGTCTGGCGGTTTTCACTTTAGCTGTAGCTCGCGCAAATACTCCGGCACCCATTGGCTGTCGTCGGCCGTTCAGTCGTAGGCCGATTGTTGGGCCATCAGCCGAACCTTCGCCGGCCACTGACCTTGTACCGGCACAAAATTTTACCAGCTAGCCGTTTCACTTCAAAGCCGGAGTTGCCTATCGCTAACCCGCAGTATCATATTTCAGCTGTTTAAAATCAAAACTTCACAACAGTAGTTTCTGTGTTAATGTGATCTCAGGAATCAGGAGAAGATCCCGAACCAGCTAGAATCTGGTACAGCCCCAACTAGTGGATCAATATGATTTAGGCATAGACAGATATAAATGGTATTATGACAGGTATCAGTAGTACTAAATTTTATTATTTCTGCGTTCTGCATACAGTTTGCTACTATAAATGAGCATTTATTGCTTTGAAAATACATTAAATTATATTTTATTACAATATATTATAGGTCCTTTTTAGTACAACTGAAATTAAATATATAAATTCCAAACTATGTAACAACCAGTCATAAATTTAATCTTTGAAAAAACATTTCGAGTTTTAAAACCTGATTAATGATATTTTTATGAATACGATTTCTTAAATTATTACGTTTCTGGGGCAAATGATTACATGTGGGTTTTTTTCCAAACGGGATTTACCTTTTTGGTCCCCAAATTGAAAACCGACAACTTCAAAATTTTTCTCTCCAAAAAAATTTCACATACAACACTACAGAAGAAATGGTTCACTTAGAAGTAATAGTTAATATGTGTTTACAAACTTTTTGCCCAAAATTTGATCTAAATTTTAAAGAATTTTTGCATTTTTAAGGAATTTAAACGTGTAAACACCGTTCAAACTTTTCAGGTATATTATATTACACAAAGAAATTGTGTGCACACAAAGTTTGAGCTCAGAAGTTAATCGAAAAGTTTGAAACACCGTGATTTGTCCGTATTTGACCGTGATTTTATTACAAATCTCCGACAAAAAATTTGATGGAATTCTTATCTAAATTTGATCAAATTTTGAGCTAGAATTTTGACTTTAGAACTTGAGTAGAAAGTTTGAACGTGTAAAGGCACCTTTATTTACGGGCATATTTGTTAAGTACAAGCCCAGTAATGCAGTATCGTTCGAAAAATCTTAATATTGTTCATGACATTTTGACTATATATAATTCGGAATTTCAACCATGTGCACGGCAAATTAGCAACTTTATTTTTTAAAATAAAACGTTCAATGCTTTTTAAGCTGGAATCTGCTTTAAGTCTTACATGATTTTGTATTTCGGTTTAAAAGCAAAATCGGAGTGATATCATATATTTATAATGTAAAGGACATTTTAAGAAGGATTTGTAAGTAGACCATCAATTTACGATCACAGATAGCTTTCGAACAAAGCGAGAGATTCAAACCAGTCACATATTATGAATAACTCAAATTGTTATAAGCCTAAGGGTTCCATGTGATATATAATGAAAAAATTAAACAAAACTTGATAACTGAATGGTTTTTCTTTTTCCTGAGGAGAATTGCGGTATTAAAGGAGTGTACGATTGAAGCTCGTATAGGTATAGGCCTTCCATCGGATTCCTAATGCATTTGAGTAAAATCAGTACGTTCACCCAACCGGTTTTGACAATCATAACAAACATGATTCTGATTTAGACAAAATCAACTATTGATTTTTAGCAATTTCATGCTGTCGCGTCCAATTTAGTTAAAATTCAAAATAGCGCTATTGTCACTGCTATGGGTTATTAAATATAAGGAAGTTGCCACGCATAAGTGAAATGTTTAAGGCGTAAGTCAATGCCTAAATCTTGGCTTTGACGTTCTCGATATACTAAGCCTAAGCTTTTAATCTCAAGCTTCACATAATATTTTCACATAACTTTTGGTTATTAAAATTTCGTTTTTAGTAGTGTATTTCGCATTTAGGACAATTTATTTGGCACAATCTGTCAAGAATTCCTAAGCGAATTACCTAAATATATTAAGGACAGTGCGTATCTTTTTATGTTTTCTGAAATCATAAGCTGGCATCAAATCCGCAGAGATTAATACTTGATATTACCAAAAGTTCATAATAAAGTTTTGATTTAGGGTATGATACTCATGTCACACTAGATCATCTAGGTTGTGGGGTGTGGGAGTTTCAGATAGTATGGAATTGTTGTATGTTGGTTATTGTCAACTACTACGAAAAGTCCCTGTAGTCTGGTTTATTTCACCTGCTTTGTGTAGCAAACGTATAGACCGCAGACGGCCACCCAATGGCCAGTAACAAACAATTTCTAGGCTGTTAGCTGCCGGTAATTGGCAACGTCCGTTGACCATCGGCTGACCATGAGCCGTCGGCCGAGATAATCTGTGGCCAGACTTTCTCAGTCGTTGTCAACTACCGCTAGCAAAACATCAACAGATAATTTTTCAAACAAAATATCGGCTTTAGGCTAGCAACACTCTTGAACACCAGTGTTATTCCACGATAATATATTGGTGAAGTGAAAAAATATCAAATTTACGTCATATTTTTGCTCCCAAAATGTTCGTTTGCAATATATGAACCAAAAATTTTGGAGGGAAGAGCTGTGGGCTCCGTGGCCGAAATCTTAGGTGTCCGGACCACCACAGGCCCTGGATGCACGCCTATATTTGTGGAATAATACGGCGCACAGATGCGGTATGCGGCTAGCAAAATTTGAGCAATCCAATATAAATTTATTAGCTGTCGCTCGACAAACCAGACAATTTCTATAGCCGGTTGAACACATTAAGGCAATATTATCAAGGCTTTGTAATCACAGTTGCTTGACTTGGTTCAATTTGGTATGTAAACGCAAGAAATTATAGAATTTCTGTGGAACAGTTGAAAGTAAACGAAATTTTAATCTTACCTAGGCTTTAGAACGCAACACTTCTAAAGATATATATATAGCTTAGTTTTAGGAACACAAAATACTAA
This sequence comes from Trileptium ribeirensis, assembly GCA_030248225.1. Taxonomy (NCBI): domain Eukaryota; kingdom Metazoa; phylum Nematoda; class Enoplea; order Enoplida; family Thoracostomopsidae; genus Trileptium; species Trileptium ribeirensis. The sequence continues at coordinate 15,990 of JASANE010026678.1, forward strand.
ATCTTTAATATTTCATAGTTTGACATTTGCTAAAATGAAATATCAGAAATGCAGAGAGTATTATACTTGATGCTAACTAATTACTTATAGCATCTAGTCTTTGTTATATGTATTCAATGAAGGTTATTATATACTCTTATTAAGAAGCCATCGTTTACTAGACCCAGTTGTGTCACACTTGAGTAAATTAGGCCTGACTGGGCGTTTAACATAAAGATATCTTAACATATTTAGCTTAAAAATCCTGGTTTCAACTCAACAGCAGTCCTAGATGCTTGTGAACAATGATGTGGAATAAGGAAAAGCTCCTTCTGACAGATCACTTCACGGTATGAGTGATTATCACCAAGAGTGCATTAGGAAAGAGCATGACACTTATCTGCACGCAGCATGTTATCTTCCCTGTGTTTGGTGATATGGGCGTTTTCGACTCACCCTTCCCCAGTTTCTGGGGGGGTAGCTCGGACCCCCGAATTTTTTTGGGGTTAAGTCGGACCGCAATTTCTGGATGAGTCGGTTTATTAGCAGCTGCTTATAAACCGACCCCCCAGATTTTGGGGGGGTCTCAACCGAGCCTTCCAAAAAATGGGGGGGCCGAGTTTACCCCCTTCAGAAACTGTGGAGGGGCGAGGCCGGAAACGCCCCGAACCTATCAAACACGGGCTAACGTCTTGGTGCTGGGAACGGTTACACATTTCTTCCTGAATGCACTTTTGATATCACGAACAAGCACCCACGATAAAGTATAAAAGCCAGAGAAAACCCGCAGCCTAATCCTAATTTTTAGACAAATCTTATTATGTTCGTGCGGATTTAAATATAATTTTTATATCCGGAATTTTAAAATGGGAATTTCACCGCCTGATATTCTTCGTAATAGCATACCAAAATAACTGTTTTCGATGTAAATGATTCTGTAGAAAAAAACATCGATTTTAGCGCGTGACACGTATTCAATTTTAAAATTGAAGATTTATTTTTAAAATAGAATTTATTTTCAGACAAATAAATGCTCCAAAATCCACATCGATCTAAAGTGCTAAAAGAGTGAGAACCCCAAAACGACCGACAACAACAACGCCCAATCACACGGATAAAAGATTTATGGGTCTCATGGTGCCATTACCCCAACAGAACTCACCGAATCGAACATATGTGTGTTTTTATAAAATGAATGCTTGAAACTGTTTTAGAACTATTTAAAACACTGTTTTAGAACACCTTATTTATTCGGCCTTTCACTTTAGAAAAATAAATTTGCAGCTTTAAATTTAAAAGAGAACCCAAAAATTGTATATTGCCACAGGAGCGAGTCCCTACCCGGCTTGAAATAGATGATACTACATAGTTAATAGCATCATCACCCTTAGTGAAAACCTGATTAGGTCGGCGTCGTTTTTGAAAAATGCTTCTCGATCATAGTTAAAAGTATTTATTTTTTGAAAACGGCCTGAAAGACTATATTTTTGGGCGTATATAAGCTGTCCAGTCCATGTTTTTTGCTCTATAATTTAAGGCGTTTTTAAAAGTTCATCCAAACAAACAACACAAGTAAACTGCTTGATTAGGCGGCAAAAAAGAAAATATGCAGCCTGGGACCAGAACGTCGGCCACAAGAGGGCAGGGGCCGCTACCCCAAAAATTAGGGAGGCCCCATTTATCAAAAAGTAAACGGAACCCCTCCTCCTCGAGTGATATTCTGTTGTATGCAAATGCAGCCGTCTGCTTAGTTGACATTTAAGAAGAAGCGCTAAATAGCACAAATAAAAGCTGGTAAGCAACAATCGTTTTAAAAGCTTTAAAAACCCGCGACAGTTTGACGACCGCGAATGTTCTGGCAAAAATTAGATAACACAAGCAGACGACTACTCCACGTATCCATCGAACGACTAAATATCACACGCCGTCGAAAAATAGTCGCTGATGAACTCTCAAACATGGTAAAGTAGGAAAAAGCGGAAAAGCCAGCACTTGAGAATCACACAAAATGTTTTCATCATGGCTCGTTTCGGGTCGGGTTAAACGTGACTGTCCGGTTCCCCAAGGAGCGTTTGCCGGCGAAGGATTGTGCAGTCGGCAAAGCGTTTTAGTCCAGCAAACACAGTTCTTTTTTGCACAAAATTGCAACTAAAACGCTGTATAAATGTATCTATGTTTTAAATAAATAAAGTTTGGAGTGGCATTTTGGTATGCCAAGCCTCCGTGCGATCAGTAGAGCGGCGATGCATACTACCTACGAGTTTTTATTAGTAAGCAAAAGATTGATTTCATTTTATTTATGAATGTATATATTAGCAATATTTTAATATCAAGCATTAATGCCTCGCCAAGTGATTCCGATCACAGGGACCTGTTACGGCAAATAGCCAGCACATATAGCCTGTTCAGTAACAGGATTTGTCTCTATTAAAATAAAATCACCGATTAGAGAGTAATATAGGAATTTTTGGTACAGAAGATCTATTTATTTAGCTGCATAAGAACAAATGCACTAAGCCGCTTGCTCGCTCAGCAAAGTCTAAGTTGTGTTCTTAGGAGAAAATGGGAATAACTAAGTTTTATACCAAAATTATGTCCTCAATTGTGACTCAAGTTTTAGTACCGCATGTAATGTTTAGACTTTGCAACGATTAGATTGATATGCGCGAATAACTGATCTTCCGGGGAAACAAAAGAATCTCATTTCCCAATTGTTGGTTGCAATCTACCGGCATAAATAAAACTGTAAGCGGAAATCGATTAATCTAATGCGGCGTTTACATTATAAAACGCCCGCCATGTGGAAGATTTGTCACTGTGTGATCACGACCATACTATAGTGCATGGAATTCGGAAGACTATACTATTAAGCATAAGTAATGGTGTTGCGGATACATTACACTATGGTGTCCCAAATAGTAGTTTAAAAAAACGGAAAAATAGCTAAGTCAAATTTGAAAATATTTACGCTTATTCATTGTATCCCATAAACCATGCCGTTTAAAGCTTTGCCCAGGAAATGCATGGACAAAGCTTGCATTGTATAAACTCCAGGCAACGGAAAAAACAACAAGGCGTCTTGCCAAAGGACTTTCATCACCGCTAGCCAAAAGTTTACGGTGTCCATGACACCATACATAAATGCTGATGGTGTCTGAAACACCATATAAAACTGTTTAGAATAGAGTGTTGGTGTTCTGTACACTATATCTTTAAAATTGTTACGCAGGCTGTACGCAGACAAAACTTCCACATGGCGGGCAACTTATAACGTTAACGCAGCATAAATCAATTCATTGCCAACTACTACCAACGCATAGATGTCAAAATTCATGAGTTGGTTGTAAGTTACGACACCAGCAGCAGCTGTTATGGGCAGTGTCTACTGAAATATATTCTATACAAAATACTTTGAAAGGCGTGTTCACACGCTCAAACTTTTTGCTCAAATTGTGATCAAAAGTTGAGCTCAAATTTTGATCAATATTTTTTCGAAATTTTTGTAATTTTGAACGTGTGAACGCTCTTCAAAGTTTTCAATGATATTCCTTTAGCCAATCATCGAGAATGAAAAAAGTTTGTTCTCGACTGAAAAAAAATTTTGTTTTCATATTCTGAAACGTCACAATTTTTCTGTGAAAATTACAGTCATGTTTTGATCAGAATTTGATCAAATTTTGAGCTCAAAATTTGAACAAGAAGTTTGAGCGTGTGAACACGATTTTACATCAACTTTCTACACCGACCAACAGCTCACCTAGTTGAAATTTTTGTCAACTGAGTACGAAACTAGATCCACGGATAGTTTTTTTATAAAACCGATGTTTAGTTTAAGCGGTGACGTGACTGCGTTCAGTGCACTCTAACAGTTGGGTTTCTAAAGCGTTGCAATAACCAGATGAATTGGTGAATGCGATGCAACATAAAGGTGATAATGCAAAGGTAACACAAAAGATATAAAAACCTCAACTTTTCTCAAAAGAAACTCTCCGTTTATATTTACGTCTTAAGTTTTCCATGAGGTAATTATAGCGACAAAGTGCCAAGTTTCAATGTTTGGTCCCGCACTATGGGTCTACGGATCAGAAACACGTGCATATGATATCCCGATCAAATATTATAAACCATAATCCATTGGATATGCTGCGTTGTAAGATATGGCTTATATACTAGATGCTGCGCTGAGAGCGTTGGCTTGGTAGCATTAGCCTTATTTTACATCGTAAAAATTATCCTAATACTTTTATGCGAATGGCAACGAAACCGTTCGGGAGCATTGATGAGTTCACTGATGTCATCCTACATCATGTACCTAACGAAATTACTAATAGTTATCGTCATATTTTTGACAAGTTTCGCTAAAACTCATGTGGTTGATTTGAACATCAAAAATAAGCCCGCGTATAACTGTCAAACTAAGCATACCAAAAGGGAGAAGGCACGTAGAATGGAGGAGGCAGAGCGGTACTTTTGAAAATTTTTGGAAACTCACAAGATTTCCCAATTTTCTTAGTATTCCCCAATTTTGCGTATAACTGTCAAACTAAACATACCAAAAGGGAGAAAGCACGTAGAATGGAGGAGGCAGAGCGGTACTTTTGAAAATTTTTGGAAACTCACAAGATTTCCCAATTTTCTTAGTATTCCCCAATTTTGCGTATAACTGTCAAACTAAGCATACCAAAAGGGAGAAAGCACGTAGAATGGAGGAGGCAGAGCGGTACTTTTGAGAATTTTTGGAAACTCACAAGATTTCCCAATTTTCTTAGTATTCCCCAATTTTTGACAATTTTTGCAGTTTTTCATAAAATTGTACCCAATTTTCGTCACATTTTCGTCAAGTTTCGCTAAAACTTTTTCCAATTTTCTCATTTTGTTTGAAGGGCCTGGGAGGGGGTGGTTAAAAACAGGTTAAAGTGGGGGGCGTCTGACCATTAGGTAAAAATTTCAAATACTGTTGTTTCCCCAATGTAATAGGCTCAATTTTTATCATATGATGTGATGTATATATATTTGGAAACTATGATACAATAATTTTTGTGAAGAAATTCAGACATTTTTTCAGATTTTGCTTGTGTTTTGTTACAAAATCGTATGGATTATCCAAATGACGCAAAAATTATTAATCCTCATTTCACTAGTTTTCCTATATTTTCAAAGGAATATTTGTTTCTTAACGATGTTTTAAAGAAAAAACATAAACATAATACAAAATAAGATCTAATATAACAATAAACTAAAACAAAACACAAAATAGTACAGAAAATACAAACTAAACAAAAATATAATTATGTGTTTGTATATTAGGATCCAGTATACCAAAAGTACTCTGTATAGATAAAGCAAAGCAGGATGCTCGTTTTAGACAAGACTGAAAAAGGACATTCTGACAACAATAGGGTCCTTAAACATTTGTCAACTTTGAAAATTTTACAATTTTGTAATTTTACTCTAGACAGGTATCGCAGTGATCAGGGGAAAGGAGAGAAAAATCCTTTTAAAAAAGAACTAGTAGTACGCATGAGTTTCCAATATTTCTGTATATACCCCTCCCCCAACCACCCAACTTTAGTAGCGTATTGCTACTTTACTCTATTGTTGGTATATGGTAATTTTAAAAAAATTAACAAAATTTCAAATATTTTCGCCCAAGTATCAAATTTTCCGATCCTTTCTCCCGATAACGTTACTAATTTCTCGTTCTTTTTTTAACACATTATTGCTAAAAACATTTCCGTAAT
>JASANE010026679.1:0-15377 GCA_030248225.1 Trileptium ribeirensis
CTTGATCATTGTATAATATATATTACATATGTTTGGATTACAGGATGAAGCAAAAAACGTGGAAAATTTCAAACAAAATTTTTAAACCGGAATTCCGGTTCCGGTATGGTTTTTGCCCTTTGCCGGAACCGCAACCGGAACACGATTTTCGCCGGAACCGGAACCGGAATTCCGGTTACTCCCTGTTCGGTATATATAGTTTGTGTAATCATCAACCCATCTCATCATGTACGATTTATGCCATCGACGTTCAAATAGCTTCCGTCCGATCCGGCACTCTACTTACTATTTCGGATACCAAATCTTTGCTAACTGGAGCTTTCACTTGTCTTCCTGATTTCGTTAGCTTGGCAGGTAAACATAGTTTTTGACTTGCTGCTTTAATCCCTGCAGAAACGACTGCAGCTTTACCATCTATTGGACTTGACTTAGCCGCCCTACGACACACAACAGTATCATTCGCAGTATTTTGACGACTGCTTGTTTTGACGCCTTTTGAAACGTTAGCGGCACCAGAATTTCTGAAACAACAACTTTAGAAAAGAGATAAGAATAAATAATCTAGAATTATTTAGCTGCGAACAAGGCACAATATCGAAAGCAATACTTATGCAGGACCGTTTTGATACCGTTTTCATCATTGTCCAAGTCAAGTCAACAAACTTCCTCCACTTGATTGCGATCGCTATCATATACTATAAATGTATAATCTCAAGAATTATGTTATGAGTTATGGTAACCGTAACAAAACAGAAATATACTAGTTTATATCTCGCATGCGAGGGTGAAACGGAGCGAACGTGATTTGATTTTTAAGCTATTTTATGTAATCACGGATAACACGCTGTGTTTGACATATACCAAATTAAAACCTTTGGAAATACTAATCCCATAAGAAAACCTAAAACCCATCGAAAACAACAGACAACGCATCAGGTATTCGTGCTGGCCTCAAGATAGCCAAGCCATCGTATGCGGCGTACCAATAACTTATATATAGACCATTCTTGGCCCTCTACACAATAACCAAATTACAGAAGACAGACTATACTTTCAAAATCATGTGCACTGACGCTAAACAATAAAAGCCCTTGAAAACGGATTAAATATTCGTGCCCGGTCTTTATATAATCAAACCATTGTATCCAACGTACCGAAAAATATCAATATATATAGACTATTTTTGATGCATGGACCAAAGTACTGAACACAGACTGCTTTCTGGATATCTGGTTGATTGACCCTAAACCCAATGAAAACATCTGAAAAGACAAAATATTTGTGCTGGACTCTAGATAGCCAAACCATCGTACTCAGCCCACCGAAATCCTATATATATAGAAAATTCTTGATGCCCTGTACGCAATACGTCAGCAAACAACTGAACACAGGCTATGTTATATTGTGGAAATCGGATTCATTGACCCTAAACATACTGAAAACCAATGAAATGTGCACCCTGGAATCACGGTAACCAAACCATTGTATTCAACGTTCAGAAAAAGCTATATATATAGACAATTCTTGATGTACTACACGCAATGCATAACCAAGTAAATGAAAGCACACATTTTCTAAATTGGATTGGTCGACCTTAAAACCTCTAGAAAAGCTATAATATAGCGCAGTTGAACTCTAGACACCAAACCCGGGGTATCCATCGTGCTTGGTAACATAATAAACACTTACTGTTAGGTAAAACACTCGATAAAATGTTGAAATTTGAAAATCATTGGCTCGACTAACTATTTTCGGGCCCACAGCGACCCATAGAGTGGTCCCACAAAAAGTATCATGGTCAGTAAAGTTGTATATCTCGGCGAGTCATTTTTCCACACGAATTCTGTGATATGGGTTGCGAAATACTGGTATCCGTAAGGCCAGATCTGGCAAAGAACCAGTTTTTAACATTCTGATCCTGATGATCTGGTCGGAGATACATTGTCATTACTTTTGCGATCGAATAAAACAATTTGTCGAAGTCCGTCCACCCCAAGATGAGCTATGCGTAGCAGAAACAGATAAAATGAAGATTTTCACGATTTTACCCTAGCGCCATCAGTGGTCACTCCACTCCCTCAGTTGATATGTAAAACAAGCCCAGACCCTCTTGCTCAGCAGTGAACGTTTCTAACTTCAAATATCAAACAACTTTAATCCTTCGCATGTTTCTCTAAATCTTGGAATATCACAGTTTAGCTTATAAAAATATACAATCACAAGCTATACTTATAGATTAATGTATTCACTATCACTGAAAATACAGTGAAGACATATGAGTAACCACGAGCGGAAACTTGGGGTCTGAATCAAATTACAAAATGAAGGGAAGTCTGAACAATGTTGAACATTTAGACGAGCGCCTGCAAGCTTTAAACTTCGGAATCAGGACACCTTTACCCCCAAGGTGGTTTGGTAACAGAATGAAAATATTTTTGATACTTACAGTAGATTATTACCCTTGTGTTAGGTAACAAAGTTCCCCTTCATTGTATGTGTAGTAATCACAAAGTTTTTGCTATTTGTATATACATCTTGCCAGTAATTCTTTTCGAGCTGGAACCAAAGTTTCAAAAATACACCGGAAGATTTTAAATTTCCCAATCCTGACTCAATGAGTTTTTATTACTTATGCGATTGTCACCGGTTAAACACGATGGCTTGTTTTAACCCTATAATATATATGTCGTTACCAATACGGCATAGGTGCCCAGGAAAGTTATATACCCTCCCCCCGAGCCGCCACACCTTGGATGGAATAAGATATATTTACTTCCCACTGCACAACTACCCCGTCCCACAAAAAGTGCGCGGAAAATTTCAGCGGTTATGACCAAAATTACAGGAATGACAAAACTGGGAATAATGGAGACAATTATGAAGAAACGAGATAATATATTTGGTTACTTCCTTGCTTACACCATCCGCTGATGCCATTTGCCACCCCACTAAAACGACAGAACTAGGGAATATAACGCTTATGGGTACTTTGTTGGAATAAGAGCCACATAATGCTATGTGATCGGTTAAAACGCTAATCATAAGTCAGACTGGGATACATGGTGCTCTTACGGTACGCTGTCAGGAGCGAAACACGTTCAACGAAATTTGACGTATATCAAATTAGTTGTACGAAGAGTCTTAGAAAGGATCCATATGTTTTCACTAGGGTAATATTATGGTGAAAAGGATGGCACTAGGTCGGTATACATCCAACAAGGAAAATAAGCACACCGACGAAAATATGAACACTGTACAACATCCGAATGGATTCATCATAATCTTTCCGTCTAAAAATTATTTGTCCAACCTGTTGCTTGTGCACTCGGGCACTAAATTAGACCCAACTGCTTTGGTTTTCGAGTTGTGTTTTGAGATGTCGATGATCTCCCTTTTCGTATTTTTCTGTACCGGGTTTAGGCTATTTACCACAGACGAACGTTTCTTCTGACCCGATGTAGTTGCTGCAGACCTTGTAGCATTTTTAATACGGCTTCCAGGCCCGCTATAGTTTACGTCCTGATGCGTTGGATGAATCGCGAAATCAAACAAAATTGGATTAAATTCACTTGATGCTCCACATTCTTTATAGTGGCGTTCCACCATATAAATATCGGTCAGCTTGGTCCTCCTAGCAGCTGTTGGCCTGCAACAAAGAATTTTACTGCAGAGATACGCATATAACAAAATATTCACAAAACCTAATATCTTAACAGAGAGCAAAACTGCTCATAAAGAGCAAGGAAAAATTACTACTGCATGTTTAGATAGTGTGCGCTTTCTTATATGTATGTATTGCTCTAAAAATATATATTTTATTACCTGGCTTTCCGACAACTTGACAGAGAGGAACCCTCTCGATATTTCAGTCTTCCTTTGTAACTTGGGGCTTCCCCCAGGTCTAGATCTCAAGTATTTTTCCGCTATAAATGGGCCGTAAAAACTACGCCTTTTAAGAACTAAAAACCATAAATTTGTGTCCTGTAGGGGTAAGAATCACTATGATTACCGACAGTGAATAATTGAGTTTGGTTATATATAGTATACATTATTAAATATTAACTGCGAATCAGTTATTTATAAATAGAATTCCAAGCTCATGTATCCCAGCTTAGCTCATAATGGAATTTTGCTAATTTTTTACTTCAACTGCATGGAACAAGGCGTTTTGCGGGGAAGGAGCAAAAATTCTGGCTAAGAGCCATGAACGGGGCAGTCATTTTTTCATCATGAAGAGCCGAAATATACCGGAACCCTCACCTACTGCCATTGAAAACATTCGTGCTATCCCGTAACTAACCAATGCGTCGTATTCAGAATTATATCGAAAACACCTATATACAGACCACCATTCTTGATGCCCTACATGCAATATATACATAGCCGAACTAATGAAGACAAAGTAAGCTTTGGAAATCGGCTTTATCGAACGTAAAATCCTCATCTAACAGAACTATGAAAGTCACACTACGTCACCTGCGAAACAAGACGGTCTTGAAATTAGGAAGCTAATCCGAACACAAATCTGTATCCAATTTTGTCGCGACCAATGGAAAATTTTTTGGTGTTGTCGGTATCGGGAAACATGCCCGAAAATATGCAACCAATAGCATCACTACATCTGTAAGACAGGCGACTGCTTACTGCCTTAAGACACCTATCATTGCAAATCCGTAAGCTTCCTAGTGACGCCTGGCCGGAAGTTGAAGCAACAGACTCTTGCTATGGTGCTGCAGCTTTTGTGAAGCCTGTGCTTCCTGACATAAGAGTGGCTACATTAGGTCGACAAGAAACTCCGCGCTGCGAGTCCTTATGATTCTGAAGGCATTAAGCACAATTATATTGGAGCTGTCATACAACACAAAACTCAAGGAGCTTAAATGAGACGTAACCGAATTCAAAGAGATCCAAGCAGGTTTTCCTGATTCAAGGACACCCAGAAAAAAGTCTGATGAAATTCATCCATTCGAAGATGAGATAAGAGTGACTCCAACAAGAAAGAAATTTTTTACAATTTTCCCCCTAGCGTTATAAGTTGAAACTCCAATCACGCCGCTTCAACAAATCCCATACCATTGCCAACACGTACAAAACCTAAAATAACAAATTTTCACTCTGGGACGCCTATAACATCGTCCGAGTAATTCCCATTTGAGACAGAGGGTTCGAACATATAAAAAACTTAAGAAGCAGTTCATTAGGTGAGGCATTTAACCAGGTAGGACTCGTGGAGATTGGAGATCGGATCATTACTTCGGGAGTGGCCTGCTCGCGAACTCAACTTCTTGTCACTTTTGATTGAGGATTAGCTATGTACAATAATACGCATTTTAAGAAGATACACATAGGACGAACCAGTGTCTATTTTTTACGACCCGTATATAGAGGCGACTACGTCCACGGCAGTGTGAAGATCCTTCTTTGCGAAGTTGGACATAAAATTTGTATACAGTACACTCGTCAGCCTATTGATCGATGTGGCCTTAAGTTCCCAAAATTTACTTAGGTTACGTTATTAAGACATTAAAAGATGTTCCGATCGAAATGTTATTTTAAACCTTAATAAGAAGGGCTGAGGCAACGCTCCAGCCGCCGAACCAATTATCCTAAAGAGTGAGCAATGATTAGCAGATTCCTTATGGTTCCGAGTTGAACCACCATTGATTATACTTATTTCGCAGTGAATTCAATGGAGTTAATCAAGTCAACGTGTAATTGAAAGTTTCACCCCCATACGTAATCTCCTTTACGTACCAGCGTCGCAGACACCTTGGCAATTTCCTTGAGTACTTTTCGCAAGTTAGCCAGAAGGAAAATTTAGTACAAAGAAGCGTAAGATTTCGGACTTGGTAAAATTAATACGTAGTAAATTAGCGTTAGTTTCGAGTAAAATCTTATTACCCGAACCACTGACTTGTACCATAGTCACCTATATACCAATTGTAATTGTGAATGCGTGCTCATAATTATGAATATTATGATCGTATTGCTTTGTTCCTTAGCCGAACGTGTATCCAGTAATCTTATCAATAAATAATGATTGAAAACACAATGTGTTCTTGTGTTTGTTGATGCCTTATGTAGCTATATGTACCAAAGGGGTTTGAAATCGTCGGCCCAGTCGACGAGCTGTCTTCAGGCATGACGTAGAAAAAGGTTACGAGTGTTAGCGCGGTTAGCTAATTCGGTGTAAATGCGACTCGTGCGGTATCAACACTTTATGGACAAATCAGAGTCGACAAAGATTCCAAATTGCCACCTGCCAATCAAATTTATATACATATCAATGGGACAATAACGAGCCGACGTGAAGCGTCTAGGGATTGTCGAACTCTATTGGGGGCTACACTGGCCATAAATAAAACCCGATTGACACTTACAGGAACACATCCATACATCTGTAACGAGATTTCAGTACAAATGACTTATCTGGTCTGTGCTATTGAGGAATTAATACTAAATATTTCCTTTAAAATCCCGCTACATCATCACCATTTAGCTGGACACTGGTTGCCCAATGGTGGCCTGAACAATGTCTCTAACAAGTGCACGTCAATGAACACGATTATGTGCTATCGGAGCACGCGAAGCTTCTTATTTCTTTAGCCACCGAGATTGCGTCATATTCCACGATTCCCAGAGCTTGCTATTATCTTCAGTGAGTGTTGTGTCTAAGATTTCCTTGCGCCGCCAGCTGATCGTTTACATGGGAAGCATGTCCCGCTAACAAGGTCACATTAGGCAGACGCTGGGTAAACACTCCAAGCACACGATCCAGCCAGTGAGCTTACGTTCTAATAAAATAGAATTGGTTGGTAGTGCTTGACGCTTGTGTATTATGAGAGGCACAGTGCTTTTCTCCAAAAAGCGCTGTTCGAATATACATAACCTAATCCTAATCTCTTAAAACCCAGGTCTGACAGACGTAGAGAAGCACGCTCCGGACATTGGCGTCGGGAGCCCGCATCTTCGCTGGTTTAGAAAAATATGTTTTGGATGCCAGACACTTCATTTAGTTGTTAAAGGCATTAAGCCCTTTTCCGCATCGCATGCAAATTTCATTTGATGAATATGCTTGACCACTCACTGGATTCCCAAGATATATGAAGCTATCACGTCCACAGCGCTACTATTTAGTTGTATGTTCGGCTAGGTTACACAGGAATAGGATCTTTGCTCTGCAAAATTTAGTTCGACAGTCCGACAGTAGTTGCAGTTGTAGCTATACGGCAAACCATAGCCTGTGTTTCAGTCCTTCTTTGCGCGACCAGAGTAATGCCGTCAGCATGCTTAAGGTCATGAATCGATGGAAATCGACCTTGGACATGCAGACCGCCAATTTGTAGATCATCCAGTGTCGTGGTTACCAACACCTCCCAGTTATATGGTCAAGTGGTTAGTAGACAATCTACTACAAGTTTAAACAGAAACGATAAAAGAATTCCTCTTTGTACGACACCTCTCGTTATAGGGAAGTCTGACAAGTTATTACAAGCACTGAGTAGGGAGAATCGGAACTTCAATTTTTCCCGGAGCCTAGTTTCATAAATAAAGTAAATTAAAAAAGTATTACTGAGCCTCTTAATTTTTGGAGATGAATGGTGGGCATATTAGAGATATTGTTTTGTATAAAACATATTGATTTCGTTGTTTTAAGAGCACAGCGAATGCAACGTTATTCCTGATAGGTGCTGTATAGGCTATAAATATTAAATTTTGACATTTTTCAATGAACTAGTTGTACTTTGACGGCTTATAAGTGTGTCACAAACTATTCCATACGAGCTGTGTGTCGAAATGCGATTAATACAATTATGGTTACGTACGTCAAAAACAGCCAATTTGGCAAATACTGTGGTGCTACACAGTATAAATTATTTTCATAAAATCCTAATTTTCTTGAAAATTGTTATTATATAAATTTGGAATGTTACAGCCTACGATGTCATGTTATCATCTTGGCTCTGAATTCGCTGAAAATTTGCCATGGGGCACGGGCCGGCGTGGGGCTGGTTTCCAACCGAGGGGGGCGCCCGATTTTGCCAGGGGACATTTTGGCAAGAGAAAAACGGTTGAAAATATCATAAGCACTGCCAAAACGCTTTTGATGAAGAGAAAAGATGATTTTGAAGCAAATTTTGACAAAATTTGCTAAATTCTTGGCTTCAGGAAAGAACTTTAGTGCAGATATTGATCAAATTTTATGTACTTTGGGATGATTGGAAACAAAAAAATTTACCAAGAGCCAGTGAACTGAGAGGAGCCCAAAATATTGCCCAGATTAGTTTACCAATAAAAAGTCCTGTGATTAGGGAAAAATCTGCTGGAAATCTCCGCGAATTTTGCGGCCGCGCCCCCCCCGCCCCCCCGCCCCCCCCCGAGAACTTTTCTCTTTCCATCAAAAGCGTTTTGGCAGTGCTTTATGATATTTTCAACCGTTTTTCTATACAAAATGTCCCCTGGCAAAATCGGCGCCCCCCTCGGTTGGAAACCAGCCCCACGCCGGCCCGTGCCCCATGGCAAATTTTCAGCGAATTAGAGCCAAGATGATAACATGACATCGTAGGCTGTAACGTTGCCAAATTTGTGTGATCAATTTTTAAACAAAGTACAGATTTTTATTATAAAAATAATTTATACTGTGTAGCACCAGCAACTTCCCTTGGGGGCTGTTTTTGACGTACGTTAACCATAATTGTATTAATCGCATTTCGACACACAGCTCGTATGGAATAGTTTGTGACACACTTATAAGCCGTCAAAGTACAACTAGTTCATTGAAAAATGTCAAAATTTAATATTTATAGCCTATACAGCACCTATCATGGGAATAACATTAAGTACGCTGTGCTTATAAAAACAACGAAATCAATATGTTTTCTCAAAAACAATATCTCTAATATGCCCACCATTCATCTCCAAAAATTAGAGGCTCAGTAATACTTTTTAATTTACTTTATTTATGAAACTAGGCTCCGGGAAAAATTGAATTTCCGATTCTCCCTATTCAGTGCTTGTAATAACTTGTCAGACTTCCCTATAACGAGAGGTGTCGTACAAAGAGGAATTCTTTTATCGTTTCTGTTTAAACTTGTAGTAGATTGTCTACTAACCACTTGACCATATAACTGGGAGGTGTTGGTAACCACAACACTGGATGATCTACAAATTGGCGGTCTGCATGTCCAAGGTCGATTTCCATCGATTCATGACCTTAAGCATGCTGACGGCATTACTCTGGTCGCGCAAAGAAGGACTGAAACACAGGCTATGGTTTGCCGTATAGTTACAACTGCAACTACTGTCGGACTGTCGAACTTTGATTTTTCCAAGAACAAAGATCCTATTCCTGTGTAACCTAGCCGAACATACAACTAAATAGTAGCGCTGTGGACGTGATAGCTTCATATATCTTGGGAATGCAGTAGATGGTCAAGCATATTCATCAAATGAAGAATTCCATGCCAATCACAAAAAGGCTTAATGCCTTTAACAACTAAATGAAGTGTCTGGCATCCAAAACATATTTTTCTAAACCAGCGAAAATGCGGCTCCCGACGCCAATGTCCGGAGCGTGCTTCTCCTTCTGTCAGACCTGGGTTTTAAGAGATTAGGATTAGGTTATGTATATTCGAACAGCGCTTTTGGAGAAAAGCACTGTGCCTCTCATAATACACAAGCGTCAAGCACTAACAATTATTTATTAGAACGTAAGCTCACTGGCTGGATCGTGTGCTTGGAGTGTTTACCCCAGCGTCTGCCTAATGTGACCTTGTTCACCGGGACATGCTTCCCATGTAAACGATCAGCTGGCGGCGCAAGGAAATCTTAGACACAACACTTCACTGAAGATAATAGCAAGCTTGTTGGGAATCGTGGAATATGACGCACATCTCGGTAGCTAAAGAATGGCGAGGCTTCACGTGCTCCGATAGCACATAATCGTGTTCATTGACGTGCACTTGCGGAGCATTGCTCGAGCAGCAACTTGGCGATCCCATGTCCCAGCTAAATGGTGATGATGTAGCGGGATTTTAAAGGAAATATGCTCGCATCTATCTCCTCAAATAACACAGACCAGATAAGTCATTTGTACTGAAATCTCGTTACAGATGTATGGATGTGTTACTGTAAGTGTCAATCGGGTTTTATTTTGTGGCCAGTGTAGCCCCCAATAAGAGTTCGACAATCCCTAGACACTTCACGTTGGCTCGTTATTGTCCCATTGATATGTATATAAATTTGATTGGCAGGTGGCAATTTGGAATCTTTGTCGACTCTGATTTGTCCATAAAGTGTTGATACCGCACGAGTCGCATTTACACGAATTAGCTAACCGCGCTAACACTCGTAACCTTTTTCTACGTCATGCCTGAAGACAGCTCGTCGACTGGGCCGACGATTAAACCCCTTTGGTACGTATCGCTACATAAGGCATCAACAAACACAAGAACACATTGTGTTTTCAATCATTATTTATTGATAAGATTTTCTTGGATACACGTTGGGCTAAGGAACAAAGCAATCAGATCATAATATTCATCACATCTGAGCACGCATTCACAATTACAATTGGTATATAGGTGACTATGGTACAAGTCAGTGGTTCGGGTAATGAGTTACTGAAACTAACGCTAATTTACTACGTATTAATTTTACCAAGTACAAAATATTACGCTTCTTTGTACTAAATTTTCCTTCTGGCTAACTTGCAAAAAAGTACTCAAGGAAATTGCCAAGGTGTCCTGCGACGCTGGTCGACGTAAAGGAGATTACGTATGGGGGTGAAACTTTCAATTACACGTTGACTTGATTAACTCCATTGAATTCACTGCGAAATAAGTATAAATGATGGTGGTTCAACTCGGAACCATAAGGAATTTGCTAATCATTTGCTCACTATTTTAGGAAGATAATTCGGTACAAGCAGCTGGAGCGTTTGCCTCAAGCCCCTTTCTTAAAATTAAGAGTTTAAAATAACATTTTGAGTGGAACATCTTTTAATGTTTGTTTTAATAACGTAACCTAAGTAATTTTTGGGAATTCTTAAGGCCACATCGATCAATAGGCTGACGAGTGTATCTAATACAAATTTTATGTCCAACTTCGCAAAGAAAGATCTTCACACTGCCGTGGACGTAGGCGTCTAAATGCGGGTCGTAAAAAATAGACACTGGTTCGTCCTATGTGTATCTTCTCTTTCCGCATCCTATTGTGCATCCACCTCTAATCCTCAATCAAAAGTGACAAGAAGTAAAATTCACGAGCAGGCCACTCCCGAAGTAAATGATCCGAATCTAAGATCTCCACCAGTCCTACCTGGTTCAAATGCCTCACCTAACTGAACTGCTTCTTAAGTTTTTTATATGTTCGAACCCTCTGCTCTCAAATGGGAATTACTCAAAACAAATGTTATAGAGCGTCCTCAGAGTGAAAATTTATTATTTTAGGTTTTGTACGTGTTGGCAATGGTATGGGATTTTGTCTCGAAGCGGCGTGATTGGAGTTTCAACTTATAACGCTATGGGGAGGATTTTAAAGAATTTCTTTTTTTATTTGTTTCTGGAGTCACTCTTATCTCATCTTTGGAGGAGATGGAATGAATTTCATCAGACTTTTTTCTGGGTGTCCTATTAAATGAGGAATGAAACCTGGTTGGGATCTCTTTGAATTCTCGGTTTCGTCTCATTTAAGCTCCTTAAGTTTTGTGTCTTGTGTTTAGACCCAGTTCTGCAATTCGTGCTCTATGCCTTCAGAATCATAAGGACTCGCAGCGCGGAGGTTCTTGTCGACCTAATGTCCACCACTCTTATGTCAGGAAGCACAGGCTTCACAAAAGCTGCAGCACCATAGCAAGAGTCTGTTGCTTCAACTTCCGGCCAGGCGTCACTCAGAAGCTTAACCGGATTTGCAATGATCAAAAGTGTCTCAAGGCAGTAAGCAGTCGCCTGTCTTACAGATGTAGTGATGCTATTGGTTGCATATTTTTCGGGCATGTTTCCCGATACCGACAACACCCAAAAATTTTCCATTGGTCGCGACAAAATTCAATTTTTCCCCGGTTTTGCTGCTCGATTTAGCCTCAAAATTTTCAAGACCGTCTTGTTTCGCAAGTAACATAGTGTGACTTTCATAGTTCTGTTCAGATGAGTTTTTTACGTTGGATAAAGCCAATTTCCAAAGCTCCTACTTTGTCTTCATTAGTTCGGCTATGTATATATTGCATGTAGGGCATC
Organism: Trileptium ribeirensis; assembly: GCA_030248225.1. Lineage (NCBI taxonomy): Eukaryota > Metazoa > Nematoda > Enoplea > Enoplida > Thoracostomopsidae > Trileptium > Trileptium ribeirensis. The sequence goes on from JASANE010026679.1 coordinate 12,237, forward strand.
AAGAATGGTGGTCTGTATATAGGTGTTTTCGGATATAATTCTGAATACGACGCATTGGGTTTTAGTTACGGGATCACACGAATGTTTTCAATGGCAGTAGGTAGAGGGTTACGGTATATTTCGGCTCTTCATGATGAAAAAATGACTGCCCCGTTCATGGCTCTTAGCCAGAATTTTTTGCTCCTTCCCCGCAAAACGCCTTGTTCCATGCAGTTGAAGTAAAAAATTAGCAAAATTCCATTAATGAGCTAAAGCTGGGATACATGAGCTTAGGATTATTATTTATAAATAACTGATTCGCTAAGTTAATATTTAATAATGTATACTATATATAACCAAAGCCTCAATTATTCACTGTCGGTAATAATCATTAAACCTTTACCCCTACAGGACACAAATTTATGGTTTTTAGTTCTTAAAAGGCGTGAGTTTTTTGACGGCCCATTTATAGCGGAAAAATACTTGAGATCTAGACCTGGGGGAAGCCCCCAGTTACAAAGGAAGACTGAAATATAGAAAGGGTTCCCTCTATCTCTATTATTTCGGAAAGCCAGGTAATGGAATATCTATATTTTTAGAGCAATACATACATATAAGAAAGCGCACACTATCTAAACATGCAGTAGTAATTTTTCCTTGCTCTTTATGAGCAGTTTTTTTCTATGTTCAAACACTAGGTTTTGTGAATATTTTGTTATCATGCGTTATCTCTGCAGTAAAATTCTTTGTCCACTAAAGAACAGCGCTCGCTGGGGAGGCGACCAAGCTGACCGATATTTATATGGTGGAACGCCACTATAAAGAATGTGGAGCATCAAGTAAATTTAATCCAATTTTGTTTGATTTCGCGATTCATCCAACGCACTCCAGGACGTAAACTATAGCGGGCCTGGAAGCCGTATTAAAAATGCTACAAGGTCTGCAGCAACTACATCGGGTCAGAAGAAACGTTCGTCTGTGGTCAATGGCCTAAACCCGGTACAGAAAAATACGAAAAGGGAGATCATCAACATCTCAAAACACAACTCGAAACCCAAAGCAGTCAAGATCCCGATCCACTGCCGAGATGACACAAGCAACAGGTTGGACAAATAATTTTTCAACGGAAAGATTATGATGATTTCGGATGTTGTACAGTGTTCATATTTTGGTCAAGTATGCTTATTTCCTTGTTGGATGTATACCAGACCTAGTGCCATCCTTTTCACCATAATATTACCCTAGTGAAAGCGTATCGAATCCTTCTAAGACTCTTCGTACAACTAATTTGATATACGTCAAATTTCGTTGAACATGTTTCGCTCCTGACGGCGTTCGTAAGAGACGCATGTATCCAGTCTGACTCTATGATTAGCGTTTTAACCGATCACATAGCATTATGTGCTCTTATTCCAACAAAGTACCATTGAGCGTTATATTCCCTCGTCGTTTTAGTGGGTGGCAAATGGCATCAGCGGATGGTGTAAGCAAGGAAGTAACCAAAAATATTATCTCGTTTCTTCATAATTGTCTCCATTATTCCCAGTTTTGTCATTCCTGTAATTTTGGTCATAACCGCTGAAATTTTCCGCGCACTTTTTGTGGGACGGGGTAGTTGTGCAGTGGGAAGTAAATATATCTCTCCATCCAAGGTGTGGCGGCTCGGGGGGGGGTATATAACTTTCCTGGGCACCTATGCCGTATTGGTAACGACATATATATTATAGGGTTAAAACAAGCCATCGTGTTTAACCGGTGACAATCGCATAAGTAATAAAAACTCATTGAGTCAGGATTGGGAAATTTAAAATCTTCCGGTGTATTTTTGAAACTTTGGTTCCAGCTCGAAAAGAATTACTGGCAAGATGTATATACAAATAGCAAAAACTTTGTGATTACTACACATACAATGAAGGGGAACTTTGTTACCTAACACAAGGGTAATAATCTACTGTAAGTATCAAAAATATTTTCATTCTGTTACCAAACCACCTTGCGGGGGTAAAGGTGTCCTGATTCCGAAGTTTAAAGCTGCAGGCGCTCGTCTAAACTGTTTTTCAAGACATTGTTCAGACTTCCTCTTCATTTTGTAATTTGATTCACGACCCCAGTTTCCGCTCGTGGTTACTCATATGTCTTCACTGTATTTTCGGTGACAGCAGTGACATTTCAATCTATCATCTCGCTTGTGATTGTATATTTTTATAAGCTAAACTGTGATATTCCCAAGATTTAGTAGAAACATGCGAAGGATTAAAGTTGTTTGATATTTGAAGTTAGAAACGTTCACCGCCGAGCAAAGTAGGGTCTGGGCTTGTTTTACATATCAACTGAGGGCAGTGGAGCGACCGCTGATGGCGCTAGGGTAAAATCGTGAAAATCTTCATTTCATCTGTTTCTGCTACGCATAGCTCATCTTGGGGTGGACGGACTTCGACAAATTGTTTTATTCGATCGCAAAAGTAATGACAATGTATCTCCGACGAGATCATCAGGATCAGAATGTTAAAAACTGGTCTCCCTGCCAGATCTGGCCTTACGGATACCAGTATTTCGCAACCCATATCACAGAATTCGTGTGGAAAAATGAGCTCGCCGAGATATACAACTTTACTGACCATGATACTTTTATGTGGCACCAACTTGACTGGGTCGCCGTGGGCCCGAAAATAGCTGCGTCGAGCCAATGATTTTCAAATTTCAACATTTTATCGAGTGTTTTACCTAACAGTAAGTGTTTGATCACGTTACCAAGCACGATGGATACCCCGGGTTTGGGATCTAGAGTTCGACTGCGCTATATTATAGCTTTTCTAGAGGTTTAAGGTCGACTGATTGATCAGAAAATGTGTGCTTTCATTTACTTGGTTATGCATTGCGTGTAGTACATCAAGAATTGTCTGTATATATAGCTTTTTCTAACGTTTAATACAATGGTTTGTGTTACCGTGATTCTGAGGTGCATTCATTGGTTTTTGATATGTTTAGGGTCAATGAATCCGATTTCCACAATATAACATAGCCTGTGTTCAGTTGTTTGCTGACTAATTTGTGACAGGGCATCAAGAGTTTTCTATATATATAGGATTTCTTGGTGGTCAGTACGATGGTTTGGCTATTTAGAGTCCAGCACAAGTATTTGTTTTTCATGTTTTTCATTGT
>JASANE010026681.1:0-34685 GCA_030248225.1 Trileptium ribeirensis
GACACTGTTTAGGCTAGCGTTGAACAAACAGTGCCCGTCAGTTAGATCATAATGATGATAACTTTCTAATCAGAATGCTATAAATGAGACACACTGTGATGCTGCTCGCACAGTTTCAATAAATACAATTCATTGCCAAGAAAGCAGTTTCTAGCTGCGTTGCAGATAACGTTATTTTACTCCAAGTTAAACTGATTTACCAAGTTTACAAGCGCACTGGCGGGTGCCTGACGCAATTTATGTTAGCCAAGCATACCCTAAGTACTTCCGCGTAAGCCATACTCTGTTACCGAGTTGGACCGGTTTAATTCAAACGTATCCAACAGACTTCTGGATGTGTAAAATAGCTGCTACAAGCATTGACCTGACTTTGATTTAACAAACTCCTGCAGGTTATTATGAAAAATTCCTGCTCAAATTATGTGCCCTACTTACGTTTTACACGGCAAATTGGTTAGTTAATCTTTTCTTTTGCTTGGTCGTATTGGAGCTTGATCATTGTATAATATATATTACATATGTTTGGATTGCAGGATAAAGCAAAAAACGTGGAAAATTTCAAACAAAATTTTTAAACCGGAATTCCGGTTCCGGTATGGTTTTTGCCCTTTGCCGGAACCGGAACCGGAACACGATTTTCGCCGGAACCGGAATTACGGTTACTCCCTGGTAATTGAGTACCGGGTTTCTTCATCGCGGTACTTAATGTTGTCATAGTGGGTTACATATTCGTTCCCCGTTTTGTCTTCTTGGGGCAAGATGTATCTAATTCCTTGTTTGCTGGAGGCGTTGTCTTCTTGACCTTTAAGGTATCGAATGCATTTTGAGTGTCCTCCGTCCACGACTGACTAAATTTCACCATCTTTGATCGTTTGCTAGTAATGTCATATAACAGTGCTGCTATTGTTCCATAATCTCGTGCATGTCTATAGTATCCGGTTAAGCCAAGAAAACATTTGAGTTGAGTCACCGTCTTTGGTTTTGCGAAATTCTGTATATTTCGATCTTTCCAGGGTTCGCTGATATACCTTTGTTCCATACGATATAGCCCAAGAACGGAATTTCTTCTTTTAAAAATTCTCACTTTGACACTTTTGCTTCAAGGTTCGCTTCTCGGAGGCGTTGTAATATTTGGCTACTATCGTATAGATTGTTCCAATACGATGTTGAAAAGTTATGATATCGTCGAGGTAGCATAGGCACGATTCCTTCAGGACGCCCGCCAAAACTAGCTGCATCATTCTCTGGAATGTTGCAGGTGCATTCGTCAACCCAAAAGGCATGACGTTGAATTGGAATGATCCGTCGTGTCAGATAAACAATGTCTTTTCTTTGTTTTGCTCGTTCATCGGTACTTTCCAATAACCCCGCTTGAGATCTTATGTTGACAAGTATTTCGCACCGTGTAACGCATCCAACACTTCGTCTATTCTTGGTAACGAAAAACTGCCGCGTTCGTAATTGAGTTAAGCATTTATAGTCGGCACAGAATCTTTTTGATCTATCTTTCATTCTGGTCAATACGATTGGTGAGGCCCACATGCTGTACGACATTCTTATTACTCCTTGATCCAAAATTTCTTGGACCTGCTTGCTCGATTCGCTTCGATCCACATACGGTAAGTGTCACAGTGGTTGTTGTAATGGCTTTTCGACTGTGGTTTGGATATAGTGTTTTACGTGTGTATTGATGCCAACGTCGAAGTCGTCGATTTGGAAAAGACGTCTTGGCAGTTATGAAGCACGGTTGCCAAGTGCGCTTTTCCTTCTTCGTCGGTGACTGATCTCTATAGATCGATTTCGATCAGGAGTTCTATACCATTCACGTGCTCTATTTGGCATACTATCTGTTCTTGAAATTGCACTATGTTGAACTGTCGTGGTCCTTTCTTCCTTTCTCTTATTTCTGTATTCACCATCGACACTATCTGTGGATTCTTTGTTTGGATTTCACCAGCCCAAGACTTGATTATTGGTTTTCGTCTTTTTCCGGTCTTGATCCAACTTTGGGCTTCTTTCTCGTTCTTTAGCGCCTGATTCTTTGGTTGCTTTCGTTCGAACCTATCGATTGGTCTTTGTGCTATTTCATCAACAACCGTGCCTACGATCTTTTCTTCTACTTTTCGTACCAACGGCTGATCTTCGATTATTTCTATCACAACCGTATTTAGATTGCATACCATTGCTGGTCTTCACTAATGGCTCCACTACTACCGTGTCGCCTTCTTCGATTCCATATGGTGTTTTGGCTTCGATGAACTTCTCTGACCATGGTGGGATTACTTGATTGTATTTGTACAGTTCGATGCGGTTCTCGTCTTCTTGTTGGCTCGACCCCATTTCGTTCACTTGCCAACTGTGAGGTAGCTGTCTCCCATTCTTAATTGTCGATAATCAATTACTAATTCAAAGGCTGCTAGGAAGTTGTGTCCGTATATCGGAACCTTTGAGAAATTTCGTATCACGATGAATGGTATTTTTCGTACCTTCTTTCCTAAGTGGACCGTTACGAAAAAATAGCCAATCGCTATTTCTGTTAAATCTCCATTGAACGCTACCAGGCATAATGCCGTTTCTTTGAGCGGCAAATGACTGAAGAGCTTTTCGTTCTGTTCTTTACTAATGATTGTTATTTGAGACCTAGAATCGTCTAGGTAGTTGTTTAGTTCTTCAGCTTCGAGTGTTAGCACTTCCAAGTATTGTTCCGCTTTTCCGCGCATCTTTGCTTTCAGGACTCGGAGTTTCTCTTGTTCGTCGTCGATCCCATTTTGAGTTAGCTCTGTCAACTTCTTTGCGAAATTTCTGGAAGCTGCTGACGCCTTTGTACGTTTGCAAGTTTCGAACTTCGTTCTACATCATGACAGTTATCGCTTGACCGATGGTTTATTGCGTTGTGTTCGCTGTTTGCGCGTATCTTTAGTCGTCACCTTGATCAAGGCTTCTATTAGTTGCTGGTTCATCGCCATCAGGTTGTTGTTTTGTTGGATTTCTGTGTTGCTTTAATTCGTTATCGCCGTCGCTTGTTTTGGGAGATGGATTTGATAGGGGTACGGAGTTGCTGTTGCTAATAGTACTCCGGGATTGATCACCGAATTGTTTCCAACGAACGGCATTTGATTGTACTACGGGGCCAGTGGTGTTGCACCGTAGTATATATCCGTATACTCCGTTCTGTATTGCTCCGGTTTTGTATTTCTGTATTTTGCCCTTGGTTCCATGTGCGCAACGTTCAAAATACACCGCAATTCGTTGTTGTGTACGGGGCTTGTGTTTGGTTCCATCTGTTCACCGTTTGAAATGCGCCGTAATTCGCTGTGGTGTCTGACGCTTGTGCCCCGCTTTGATTCTTTGATTTGATTCGTTTGTTGCTCTTTTTGTACCTGCACCGATTTGTTCTTGATTTGCACCGATTTTTGTTTGTTGTTGCTCGCCGTGATTGCTCGTACTCGGTAGTTGTTGTTTTTGTTGTTGTTGTACTTGTTGAATTTCGACTGTACTTCGCGCGATACCGCTTGTCTGTTGAAAACTGATTGCTGTTATTGCAACTTGCACTTGCTCCGATTCTTTGTCATTGCTTGACGCCGTATAAACTTGACCCGAGCTGAAGGACCGTAGTATTTTTTGCCTTGAATTACGATTATTGGTCGTTGACTTTGTTGGACTTCTACGGTTTCTTGATTGTATTATTGCTCCGATCTTTCTATTAGGGCTAATTTGGAATTTCTTCTTCTTCGTTTTTTAAGTTTCTTCCGGTTGCACAGATGTTATCTCTAATTCGTTGTGATCCTAGTTTTGGCATCATTGTTCAATTTCTTCCGTTAATTCTGCATGTTTCTTTATGAACTGCAGTTGGTCCTCTTATTGTTGACACGATGTTTGTATCACTTTTCGGATTTCTTTGTCCAGATCTTCTGTCGTTACAAGCAGCTCGTTTGTGCTTGCTTTTTCTTGAAACGTTTCGGTGCAGGTTTCTTGCAAGCTTCTTTTGTTTTTATCTGCTTGTTGTTCTTGTTCTTCCGGTGTGGGTGTGCTCGGATCGAATTCTCGGATTGTATCTTCGAGTTCTTTCCATGTGCTCAAATTTGTTATCGTTTTCTGCGGAGTTTCATTCTCGAAATTCTTTTCTTTTCGCCGATTCTTTATGAGCCATTGTGCCGAGTGGTGTTCTCATCGGCTACATGTGGTTCGTGTCACTACGTATTGTATTTGGTTTTCCATTATATCAACATAATCCAGGGCAGAGCCATTATTTCTGGTAAGTGTTTGACTTGGCTCAATTTGTTCTTTGTTCCATTCCACAACCATTCTTGATTGTTCCTCACGTAACGTCGTACCGTTTGTTGATATTCTTTTTCTAGTTTTCCTAGTTCTGGGCATTTTGTGCGGGTTTTTGGTTCGTTATTTCGTAATGCCGTTAACATTCGTATGATTTTTTCTTCTGGTGATATTTCGTCTGGCCTGTCTACAGTGAGGGTGGGGGCAACCCCCCCTCACCCCACTTTCCAAATCCCTCCATGTTCGTGAGATTTTCCCCATGTCTGTCAACCCCCCACGTACAACTATTTCAAAAAATTTTTATGTGTGAAAATTTATTTTTTTGTTTGAAAATTGTTTTTAAACATTAATTACCACTATTTATAAACCTAAAATATCTTTTATGGCTTGAAAATGCATTCACGGTAGTAAAAGTGCATGAACATATGGAAATATTTAGTATTTTTAAGCAAAATTTATTCCCTCCACTTTTAAGTTTCCCCCGAAAACGAATATGGGCGCCACCCCGAAGTTCCACCCCACTTTTCGGAGGGCTGTGGACAGACCAGTTCGTCTTGTAAAATTATTATCCATTCTTGTTGTAATCCGTACACGATCTTTTCCATATTTCCTTCCGGCATTATTTCGATTTGAGATGTATTTATATGTGGTTCGAAATAGCACAATTCACTCCATAGTTGGTATCCGCTCACTTTTAATCATTTTCATCATTAATGTATTTCGTCCCAACAGAATACTTCGTTATTTGGGTCTTTTTCAGGTATATCGTGTGGTAGCTGTGGAAATTGTGTTTCGCCTGCTTTATCGTAACTACCTACCTACCTTGATCCGTCAACAGCGAACGTGGAATGCGCTTTATTACAAATTGCTGAATCACCATTGATGACAGTTGGACGTTGGTGACTGACACCAGAAAAACGTTGATGTTAATGCCTGAAACAGGCAGAAGCAGCAGCAGCAAAAACAACTAAAGTTCCAGTAGCTGACCTGAGGCATGGAGCCGCTTTTTGAAAGTGGCCAAGGAAGGGTAGTAACCACGTATGACGCCAGGTTGTTCCAGATTTCTACCACAAGATAATTGAAAAAATAACGAGCCGCATTAAGGCGGGGGATGACGGGCGGCCGTAGCTTAAACAGATGGCCCCTGGCGCGAACATTTAATTGTCTTAATGTAACATTCGGTTTTTGCGATCTGCCGTTTTTCCATCTGTCCACTTTGTCCGGTTTGTGATTATTTCATATTCTTTATTCCTCGTTTGTTCTTGTAATTCGCTTAATTGCGCTTGTATCATTAATGTTTCTTCTTTTGCTCTTGCTATTTCTACTTAAGCTTCGTGTAGATGTTTTCGTACGTCGTTCCTTGCTCTTTCTTTGGCTTCTTCTCGTTGTCGCGATATTTCTAACATTCTGAGCATTCTTTCTTGTTCTTGTATCCCTTTGACTGCGTTTTCATTTTCTTCAATGACTCCGTATAATTTTTCGATTCCATTTTGATTTTGATAGTACGCTTGATTCCATGCAATAATTACGTTCTTTCCTTCCTGTACTTGCCGTCATAATTCTTTTGCTTGTTCCTTTAATAATTGTATTTCTTGGGCTTCGGTTCTTATTTCCTTTCTCTTTTCGTCCCAGTGTTCTTTAAATTTTAGGATATCGTTACTAAGGGCTTTCTGTACCGAATCTCGTCGTTGACGTTCCACTTTATACTTTTCTCTCCACACTTTTTCCTCCGCTGCCATCAATTTGTTCATTTTATCCAGTTTCTCGCTGAAGATTTTCTGTATCGCTCTTATTTATGCTATTGCATGTCGTTTTGGTATTTCTATACTTGATTCATATATAGCGAATTTCTTTACTGGATACGTTGACGCTTCAGCTATCCTTTCTCAATCGTTGTTGATTCCACTATGTTCGACGATTGAATTGATTCCGTTAATGTTATATTTTGGTACATTTTTTGCCAACCCATAATTTTCTAGGTTCTGAAAATTGTTGTTTTAACAGTTCTAGAACTGATAATTCACGTAATATATATATACATATATTTCAGCATTTCATTCGCGTCGTATGGTCTTGGACGTTCGAACGCTGCGCTTCTTGTCACCCATATTTCGTTTTTCTCAACATCGATATTATATATTAGTTATCGAATTCTTTTCTCCAGTTACTAACGGTAGTGCCGATTCAGGTACCGTTTCTTCTTGTTCTTTTCGTAGGTCTAGCGATCCTTTGTATTTATGAGGAATTGATCTTTTAGTTTGGTTTGTTTTATCACCTTTGATTGCTATTTCTTGTTGATTCGCTCTGTTTCGCTCGTCATTTATTTGTTTCTGGATCGCATGTTCAAGTGGTAACCATAGCAATCTATGGATTTCTTCCTGTCGTCTGTGCGTCCATTTTTCTCTTAATTCTATCCTGTTTTTGTTCCTTGTTCTTTTATACGTGCTATTCCTTCTAATATTCCGTATGGATTTCTTATTACTAATGTTTGGTTATCTTCCATATTCTCATCGTCTTCCAGTGTTATTTCTGGTATTTCTTTTTCCTCGTTTTTTGCTACTTTCGAAAGTTAACGTTTTTCCATCAAACGTTTCTTCTTCCTCTTCGTCATAATCGAGTGCGTTTTCTGGGCGTTCGACCTCTTCTTACGGCATTGGGTCTATATCCATTTGTTCTTCATTACTGTTTGAATCTTTGGTTTGTGCTTCCTGGAGAGCTGCATCCGGACGGTTTGCTGGCTCTCCAAGTTGCACTTCTTTTTCTTGTTGAACTCTCTGTTGAGCTGTTTCCGGACGGCTAACTGTCCCTTCAGGTTGCACATCCTGCATGCCAACCTTTTTCGGAACTGCTTCCACCCGTTTATTTGAATCATTTTGCTCCACTGATTGTTGCTTCGTCTGATCTTTTGGTTTTGCCGACATTTGAGTTTCCCAGAGATCCTTTCTTTGTTTCGCTTCGGTTTACAATTCTGTTGTTTTCTGTTTTCGTTTTACTTTTTGTGCATACGTCTCTTGGTATGCTTTTACTTCCATTATCACTTTTTCTTGTGGCTTCTCCATGCTTGATTTCTTTTGTATCCGTTGGATTTCCTTATGTAGCAAATGTGTTTCGGAAAATTCGCCTCGGTTAAGTCCTATATCGCCCGTTTTTGCTGTAATTTGCGATCGTTGTTTCATGAGTTCGTTTTGTTGTTCCGAGTTTGTTTTAAATATACCACGGCATTTCTTTTGCGCATCGGCTGAAACATCGCCATCTTCTTCAAAGTTGAATTCTTCTAAGAAGTATCTAAATTTCATTTCTTGTTCGACTTCATTTTCGTCGACTTGGAATAATTTTAACTCGTTGCGATCTAATTTCTTTTGCTTGATCGTTCGATCCGTTAGCATTTCGTAAATGTTGCTTTTGAACATTCTCGGTTCTGGTATTTGTAAATGGATCTTTTGGTCGAATTCTTTTTTAATTATTTCCAACGCTTTGTTCCGTTTTTGCTCTTCCTCAATCGTTTGAGGTCTTGGTTCGACACGCACTGTTGGTGTTCTATGCCATGGATATTTTTTATTATTTTTTCGATTAGACTCCAGACTTCTTTTGTTCGCATCTATCTATTGCCATTTCGTTTGCTTGGCATGTCATCGCCAATATTACCGGAAACAATAGCGTTGCGCCGCGGCAAATTCGAATGACTTGGTTGATCGTCTTTGCATTTTCTTACTACTGCCCGCTCTGGTATCGTGGCCGTATTAGTGCGAACACTTTCTTTCTATTATAAATTTCTTCGTAATATTCGACCTTTTAGCCTTCTTTTTGAAAACGTATATATGTTTCCAACAGGTGTTGAGTTGATACTTGATTTGGTTCACCAAGTATGTTATGTAATTCGTCCACTTCGACTGTTGTTAAGCCCGCAGAATATGGTTGTCCTTTCTTTTCGAGCGTTGCGTTCCACATCGTTTCCTTGGTTCGTACGTCATCCCATAGGATGATAATGGTACGATCATCTCATAGGCTGATCACGCCTGGTAGTTTTCCTTTGAATTGTGCTACGTCGATGATGCCCAATTCACCTTCGCTCGTTTGGATTACTACGTAGCATAACTTTGCTAGCCATTTCACTCGTTGCATCGTCCCAAAATTGTGGGTCGATCCGTGTTATACAACCAAAGTGAATCTTTGTTCGATGAACACTTCAATCGTCATTGTTTTCGTTGCTACTGCTTTTAATTCCGCAAATGGAACTTTTGCTACGATTGTTACAATTGAGATATTAGTTCTGGACTGTTGCATAATTTTGGTAAATTGTTCTGTGCCTTTTTCTGTCTCGATAATGATTGTCATTTGGCTCGTTCGTAAATTAAATCCGAATACTGTTTGATATTCCGTCCATCTGTGCCACCATCGTGTAATATGTAACGATTTTCTTTTGTCGTTAGGACCCGACGTGAAGCTCATTTAGCTCGGGTTTTGTTGAACGGATATCGTCTTTGCCCGGTGATTATTTATTTTGTTGTTCGTCAGTCGTGATTTAAACTTTGGCACTCGGATTGTTGATCATTTTATCACCGATTTTTAATTCGATTGACGTCCCGTTCTGTTTGTCCACTTGTTTTGATCGTAATTGTTTCGTTCTACTTTTGTAGAACTGGTCTTTTGATCGTTTGGTTTTATTTCGATGATTCTCAATACGTTGAGAATTTTTTGACGTTGTTGTTCCAAGAATCGTTTGGTCAGCTGAATTATTTGCCCGTTCGTTATTTCATTCAAATTGGTCGTTTCGTTATTCATTATTGCCTTCGCGTTGTAATGTCCTTTCGTTTTGTCGTCTATCAATTTTAACACCACCACCGTTAATAATATTTTCATTTTACTCACGCATATTTAATTCTTTATTAAATGTTCCTATAATTAAATTAATATATAGTATTTTACAACTTTTATATCATTGTGTTAATTTCTTTTGTTCTTTCAGATTATTTCCTAATTATCATGAAAAGGAGTTTTTAGTTTTTGGATCTAGTGTTATTCAGTAATTCTATATATAATTATTTATTACATAATGGTTATCATTGAGCAATGTTTTATTCAGTTCTAGGTCCGTAGGTACGATCACGTTTTACTCCTTGCAAGATGTGTTCTTGGCTCGTATATATTGTTATACATGGGCACAGTACCATAGGGCTTCCTGGAGGTGGGATCATCCTCTAATCGCATGCAGGCTTGGTGAAACCATAAAAAGCATCTATCACGTTGAACCCATTTGATAATTAAACCCGTTTCACCATCCTCTTTCCAAGAGCCTTTACATTTCCCACAATAATAATCCTCGGAGCTAAGCGTTCACGTGATTCTTTTTGAAGATTCTTTTTAATCTGGCTTCGTATCAGGCATAATCTTCTGGTTCTCCCCCAAAATGTTTAAATTGGGTGCAATTATGCCATTTCGCTCTTGGGTTGCACTACCAACTTAGACTAATAAAATCTTTGACTTCGTTGATTCGGAAAAGTTTGCTGAATTCTGGATGATAAACGCTACTATACGGGCCCATAGAAGATTTGTTTGGATTTTTCATTATATAGGAATAAGTCGCCATTATTAAATGTTCTATTCTTCGCTCTTCGATCGAAGTATTGTTTATACTGGCTTTGTGCCAAAAATAATCTTTTCGCACCCGTTCCCATGCTACTATTAATTTTTCGATTAACTGGTGCGTAGCCTTCATATGTTGCTGTTAGATATCCGTGAATCGGGTTCTCTCCATGTAAGTTGGGATCTCGGCCATGTAATAAGAAGAATGGGTTCTGTCCCGTTTCTGAAGCGTGAACCGCCGTTTTATACGCAAAACATAGCTGTTCCAATAATTGATCCCATCTATCGGGGGTCAATTCTGTTGGTGGTTTAGGCATCGCTTTGAGCGTTTGATTCCATCCTTCAACTAATTCATTAGCTTGGTGATGATATGGTGCCGAATACACTTTCTTTGTTGCAATAAACGCCAATTCTTTTGTAAAGATCTCAGCAGTAAAGCAAGGTCCTTGATCGGTTTGTACTACTCGTGGAACTCCATGTCGACATACAATTCTTTTGATAAAGAGTTTCGTGATTGCGCTGTCTGGTATATACTGGGAATGCTGCAGGCCATTTCGTGAAGTAATCCATGAAACAGGTGATACATTTGTAACCAGATTGAGTTGATTGATGGTAGAGGACCGATAACATCGATGCCTAGCATGTGGAAGGATGCTAGTTCTTTGATCGGTTGCAATGGATTTGTTTTGGACTTTGTCGAAATCGAGCACACGGAATACATTCTTCAATGTATTATCGTAGATCACGAGTCATACTCGGCCAAAAGAATTTTCTTGTCATTTTCGACCACACTTTTTCAAATCCTAAGTGTGCTCCATATTTCGATGTATGGTACATTTAGAACAATGGTCGTCGGAAGTCATGAGGTATATACTACAATTTGGAATTCCTATGGTGCGGTTCGTTGCGGTCGATCTTTCATTCGTAATCGATATAAGATATCGCCAAAAATAATAAATTGATGTTCATGTGCTACAATCCATTTCTTTTCAAATTCAGGAGTTGTATCCAGGAATTCACTGTTTTCGATTTTGATGTTTGTTCCCTACTGCCACTATTCTTTGGTTTGGTTATCTGTTGTTTTTGCGCATTTGCTCCAGGTGGCGTTCTTTGCAGACGCATTTTTACTACTTTTTGAGTTTAGAGCAGGCTTGCGTAAATCATCCTGGTTATGTGGGTTAATAGTTTACTAAAATATAAGCAAATTCCATTTTGACTTCTGCCTTAGTTCGGGCTGGAGGCAATTTTAATTTTTGAGAAAATTATTGACCAATTTTATTTTATTACCTACTATTGTTCTCCACTTTTACACGTCGTCGTGGTCAGCATGTTATTTTATGATTTTTGGATGGGGTAGGGTTAGACGGCACTTTTTTATGAAGGCTATCGGAAATTAAAATGGGAACGGATTATTCCCCGGAAGATGCGGAGTCCGTATGCATGCTCAGTAGAATGCCGGCGAGATAATAGTAACTATGGCGTCTTTATCTTGGCACACGTATATATATCTTATCTCTCGACCCTGGACTTGGTTAGCGCTGCGGCGTGTCTAATTCGATTTGTTCTGAGGATAATTTCAACATCAAGTCAGTAAAGACGATGTCAGAACTTTTATTCAAAAGTAACATTATATATCGAAGACTGATTTTCATACCTGACCAGATAATATGCGCGTCACTATTTGCGTCACTTATGCACTCCGTCTAAGCTCCGGTATTGTTAACCACTCGCTTTAAATTTGTACTGTTCAACCTTTGTTTTAGATCTGCACTAGACAAGCCTTGTTTTCTGTTAGTTCTCAAATCAAATTTTGAGCGCACTATTATTCTAAATAATTATCTGATAAGTTAGCGTTAAGTTAAGCGCTAATTACTTTTCCTCTAGTGAGGTTCGTACGTAGCATTCTGGACGACTAGACCCGTACGTTTATTTGAATACCTTAGCCTTTTCCTTATATTTACGCTAATAGTTTCCTTAATTTTGATACTTTCCTTTGTGGGTTTGTAAGAAGCTTTCCGGATGGCTTTACCCGCACGTTTATTTAATTACCTTATCCTAGGGTCTAGGTTTACGCTAATAATTCCTTAATATTGATACTACTACTTTCCCATGTGGATTGGTACGAAGCCTTCCGGACGGCTAGAGCCGTACCTTTATATAATTATATACCTTATCCTAAAGTCTTAGATTTACGATAATTACCTGCTGTTATATTAATGTTCCCGCTTCCGGACGGTTAGCTAGGCTGCTATAACTATTGAGTAGTGGCAGCTACTCTCAAGTTCCCAATTTATTACTGGGTCACCCACGTGACTAACTCCCCAGGGTATACTCAAGTAATTCCTTTCCCACTAACTCCACTGGATATTACTCACTACGGTGGTACACTTTGGAACTCTAGGGGAACAGCCGCTAATATGATACGTACCATTACGTACCTCAACGTACCATTCTTCCCTCCACATGGTACGGCAGGTTAGCGATTTGAAGAATCGTATTGGTTTGTTCGCTTCAATTCACCATGAGGAGGGGAGCAAGCCTCGCCTTGGAGCGAGGCCATATTGAAGTTGAAAGAACATAATAAATGATTAGGCAGGCAATACATTTGCCGCGTGGAGCCGGTTTTGAAGGATGACAGTGTGGGTTGCATTTACCACATCGAAGGGCAGCGAATTCTAACGGCGAACTGTACGGTGTGAGAATAAGTATTTCCGGATGTCCAATCTGGGTATGTCTTTCGTTTGAAGCTTATAGCTGTGGCCTCTGGTTCCGGCATGTCCTGATTTGAACAACTTCGTCCCATTGAGAGAAACGTCGCCATGCGTCATCTTATAAAGCAGGATCAGGTCGCTCCGAATACGCCTCGTTGCCAAGGTCTGGATTCCCAAATATTTCAGTCTATCCTCATACTGCATTCAGCATTCATCGAAGCTCAGGAATCATTTTTGTAGCCACGCGCTGAACCTTCTCGATCAGCAGAATATCCCCCTGATAATGTGGGCACCAAATATTTACTGCGTATTCCACATGTGGTCGAATAAGGGAACGATACAAATGCAACCATATAAGCTTAGACCAGTGCTGAATGGCCCGCCTAATCAAGAAAATTACTTTGCGGGCTTTTGCGGCGATGACTGCAGAGTGATTAGAGAACTTTAGGTCATCAGTGACTATCACTCCGAGATCTTTTTTAGACTTCGTAAGCGACAGACAGTTACCCATCATAGAACAAGCGACGCATGGATTATCTGGGCCACAATGCATGACAAAACATTTCGACTCAATGGGTTCGACGAAGCAGTAGTTGGAGAGACCGTCTAGATCATATTGGAAGGAGTCGAAATCTATGTCAGGGCAGTAATTAATGACATGTCGACCTAGTCTAATGTCATACGCAAATTTGTAAACGGCAGACGACATATATTCATCAACATCATTGATGAACATCAGAAATAACAGCGGACCTAGAACAGATCCCTGGGGGACACCACTGGTAACCGCCGACAAGGAAGAAAACGAGCCATTTACAGAGACTGACTGCCGGCGGTCACACAGATAACTACGGAACCAACGAAGGAGCGATCCTTCAACACCGCAAGCAGTAAGTTTGTGCAGGAGGGCCTGGTGGTTTACCTTATAAAAGGCTTTTCGTAAGTCAACATACGCAACGTCTACCCAGTAGCCATGATCCAAGCATCGCGTAGTAAAGTTGAAGTACTTCAGAAGCTGCGTCGTTGTTGAACGCTTGGATCGAAAACCGTGCTGGGTATCGTAGATTAGACGGTTTGCAGAACAAAATGTAGTGACCTGGTCACGAACGAGCGTTTCAAGCAACTTGCTTACTGATGAAGTCAAACTAATGGGACGATAGTTGGAACATTTGCTCCTGTCGCCTTTATCTTTGTAAATTGGAACAATCTTGGCATCACGCCATTGACGGAGAAACACAGCTGATTGGAGAGACAAATTAAACAGTCGAGCGAGCGGCTCGCCAACGACGTCTTGTGTGTTCACAAGGAAGCGGTTTGAAATTTCATCAAATCCAGGGGCAGCACCTGCATTTACTCCGTTCAAAGCCGATTTGACGCTATCAATCGATACTTCGACTCTGGACAACCCACTGTTTGTACGATAGGCGATTTTTGGGGCAACAAAATGGTGTTGATTGAACACGGACGCAAAGTACTGGTTGAAAACATTGCTGTCGGCGGCAGCCGAGGCTATGGACCCATCACTTAGCTCCACTGGACCGATTTTCGGTGGAATCTTGCTTTTCTTTAACGCGTAATTGAAAAAGGATTTACGATCGACGTCGATATTTGACGCCAATTTGAATTCAAACACGCGGACTGACTCGTCACAGAAATGGTCAGCGATCTATGTTTTTATCCTAAAATCTTCGTACGTCGCATTGGTGTTAGATCGTCTGTAACGCCTCCAGGCGTTATACTTTTGGTTCAATGCCTTCCAACACGGACCGTCTGCCCAAACGGGCTTCCTTAGCTGATGTAACGTTTTCAATGGAAGAAGACGATCGCTGGCACGACAGAAGATTTCACGCATTACGGTCCAGATGCAGGACGAATCATTTTTTCAAAAACTGAGTTCCAATTTGTTGAGGCAAAGAGTTGCTTAATACGGCACCACGGAGCGCGGGCCCAATCACGAACTTGTTTCGGGCGAAGGTTACAACGGGAACAGGACGACTGAAGACTTGCTAGATCAAAGATTAACACAAGTATGGTCTGATGACTTCAATGGCGGTAGTATCTCAACGTTGTTAATCTCGTTATCAGCGTCACAAAAATCAAATCAAGGATGTTATCACCCCTGGTACACAAGGACACATGCTGCGACAAACTGGCATCGATAATGCAGTCCATGAAATCGTCCTCTCATGGGGGCCAATTGGAATTTACCCAGTCAATTTTGGGGTAGTTCAAATCGCCACAAATACAGGTAAGCCACATACCACTGCATTCGGCAATGTTACGAATACAGTTACACAGGAGTGCATCACTGACATCCGAAGACGATGGAGATCGATACACGTATGCCAACAGAATAACTGTGTTCGCGGAGCAACTCATTTCACAACAAACTATGTCTTCAAAGCCAGCAGTATCAACTCTGTTACACAAACGGGCATTAATTGAAGAACGGATGAGGATCAAAGATCCCCCACCGCGTCTCCATACTCGGTCACATCGGAACACACTGAAATTCAGTAACTGCAATTCACCGTTCAAGTCCGACGCTCACGACTCGGTAATGCACACAATGTCAAAATAGTTTAAAACAATAAACAGTTCAAGCTCTCGCAGCTTGTTTATTACAGAACGAGCGTTGATTAAAACACATTTATAACCAAAGTTTGATATTGACCAATAAGTTTGGGTAGAGTTTGCACCACTAATAGCTGACCCAGATACAAAACCACTAATTTTATATTCACAGTTAGAGTTAGTTGACGAGCATGAATTACAAAACAGACCAGTTAGGCCAGCACTAAAGTTATTACAAGGAGCTATATATCCTGTCACAGAGTTCTCAGTCAAGCGGGGCCCTGGCCCAGGACAGAGCTCGGGACTGTAGTGTAGCCCGATGCTTCTCAATAGTAACGCTCATACCCGGAGATTCCTTGAGCCTTGCGCTTGGCACGCGTAGCGTTGAACACTTCGATCTCGGCCCGTGTGCGGTCAGGATTTATATAGCAACACTGAACTCAGATGTTACCGGCAATTTTCGCAAAGACAGGCAGACGAGACAGCCAAATTCGGTCGTTTTGCGTTGTTAAATACTACTTTTCATCATTACTATTTTATCTGCCCGTGGTTTTCAGAGCGATACATCACAATCACATTTTCGGAATTACATTAGAATTTTACTCTCAACAAAAAGCTACTTCATTTTATCCAAATCAAACTTTTTCCTATCTGCTACAACATTACTGTTTGATTCTAGAACTGCAACAATTATATTACATTTATGACGGTTGCGATCATCAATTTCACCCAAGACTCTGGGTGTATTACTATTTTCACAGCTCTTGCTAGCATTTTCGCCAACATTTAATGAGTCATTTACACCACCAATTAAAACACGATTATCACCACCAGCATTTTCTCGGATGCCGCAAGCATCAGTAGGATACACTGAAGGGGCTGGGGCGGCTAGACCCAGGATGACGACGTCAAATTTTTTGTTCAATTCACACATGATGCCCTCCAACTTCTGTTGATTTTCTTCAAATTTCACAAGATGCTCTTCAAAGGAGTGGAGTTTGGCCAACCCCTCGTCGATATTCTTTGTGAGACAGGACGGGCAAAACCATCGAATACTGGAGTCGGGGTTTTGAGGCATCCGACACAATGTTGGAGTTAACCTTGGCACATGATCGGTGACACGCAGACCGGCACTTCCCACAGATGATTTTCGTGTCTATATCAGAAATCTCCACTACATCGCACACTTCACAGTATTAGGGGAGGCAAATTCGTCAGTTGATGCCAAACGAGTATTAACCATTTCACAATGTTTAAACAACTATTATTATGTATTATGTATAATAATCGTACAATCTGATTAAAATGATAGTATTAAGCTCGTGCTCAGTTCAAGTTTTATCAGGGAATAATAATAGGAATAATATAATTTATTATAATTAATAAATAATTATTTCAGTAGTTACTTCGTAACTCAACGTTAATTTTATTTGAGAGGAACAAGGCGCACCATCACTTAAACCATAAATCTACAAAGCCTCTTTAATTACCAACTCCAATCACTGCAACAGACTCCGGGCACCAAAACGTCTTATCACCAAGTAAAGCCAGAGAAAAACCTTTAAACGTCGATAAAGTCATAAAACTAATCGTAACATTCGTATAGATTCGTGTTTATAATTCAAATGCCGGGATATCTGCTAGCTAGGTGATCAGCCATAAGTATAGATCAGAAGACCTCACGCAGTCGAAAGCAATTGTGTTAAATATAACAGTTCGTATATATGATGCGAAGATAAGTCGCCATTTTTGATTATAAACCCCGATTAAAGCGTATATACGTTCTCTTTTGCTGTTGCGCTTCACCTAACTCCGTTGTCGGTCATACCAAAACTGAATTGTAGATAGAGAAAGAAGCTAACATGGTTAGCTAATAAATGAAAATAATCCTGAATTATGCAAATTATGGCGTGTTCACACACGCTCAAACTTTTGCTCAAAATCACCAAACTTGAGGCATATTTTTTGCACTTTAATAACTTTGAAAAGTGTGAACATTGTTCAAACATTTCAATGGTATTGGTTTTGCCAGTCATCGACCATGTATAACCTGAAAGTTCGAACTAACTTTGAAACAGCGCAATTTTTGTTTAAAATTACCTTCAATTTGATCAAATTTTGAGCTCAGTCTCTAATCACAAAATTTGAGCGTATGAACACGTCTTTAGCATTTAAAGGCAACAAAAACAACAAACCAGGGGAGGGGAAGAAGATTTATAAAAGAATTTGGTGATCTACCTGGGTTTTTGGCAATTTTGGGGATTCGTTTTCCAACCGCAAATCCCGGCTGGTAACTGTTACATTGTTAACTGATCGTAGAGGGGTAGGGGCTGGGATGGGAATTTTCCCTTATGTCGGCTATAAGGCGTTATAAAAGGGGACGGGATTCGTCACCGAAAGATTGTGCGGTTGGAGGTGTGGCCAGTAGAATGCCGGTGGGGCGTTATTATGTGACGCGCGTATCTTTTCTTTTTCGTGAGCAAGACTAATGCTCTATTTTTGGAGAAGCGGCAGAACCTTACTCGGCTCTACGTGCTCGAGTTCCAGATAAGAAGGCAACAAACATAGTTATGGAATGTTTATCGCAAAGCATGAGAAAAATTAGAGGACTGGGTCATAGTTGTTGATTGATCACTACGGCGGTACTCTTTTCTCTAGTATTCAAAAGTCGCGGCACTATTTTTTAGTACCGAAGGTTTTTAGTTCACGATGACCAATAACAATTAGTGGCGCACTCGTATCCAAATAGCAGTACTATTCTTTAGTACTAGATTGTTTTCAGCTCACACTTATACTCTACCGGTAATTCTTGTCCGAGCTTAATCTTTTACGGCGGTGTTGTATCTTCGTGCTTACGCGACGCTCCGACCCCCAGAAACTACTATAATATACCAATGTTAAAAGTGGTGATAGGGTTCTTAGTCTCGCTTGTTCCAGGAATGAACCACCAAAATTCAAATCTGTAGTAACAGCTTTATGAATCAAATATTAGGTTCTATCACGCTCTCGTCAATGACAGCCAAGTAATTGCAATAGTTCATTCACTAACGTAACGAAACGCCAACGTTACAGCCAAGGTGGTGCTTACGTTGTGTTAAAGCAGAAGCGATTTGAAGGTCGTAGTGACGATATGTGTTGCAACAACCGTTGAAGCTAGCATCCGGGTGATAAAATTCGTTGGAAAAACGTTAAGATAAAGGCCTTATAACATGGCTCTTCGTACTCGCTCTTCGCATATAACGTTATTTGACATGACACACTGATACTGCCGTTAACAGTTATAATTGCGATAATAACAACGTGTCCTCCTGATTCACTCCACGTTATGTACCGGATACCCTTTGCTTTTAGGTGCGAGCTCGCTATACATATATATTGATAGTAAGTTTACAATAAGGAGACTGTAGCCCTAACACAGCTATCGTCACAAGAACGATTCGAATAACATTAAAACAGCAATGCCATGCTTGCGTACTTGGATTCGCTATCGCGAGAAACCTATGGCTGTGAAACCTACGGTCAATCACCGTGAGCCTATAGTTTATCAAATTACCAAGATTGTTGTATTAGTAGTGCACCAAACCATTAAACTATGACTAATTTATATACACAGTATTAGAATACGTTGAATTTACTGTCACCAATTCGCTACTACGATCAATAATCAATGCGGATATGTCTATACACGCCCATTGGAAACAAAATTGAACATACACTACCGTCGTAGTTGAACTTCCTACATTTAGTACATGAATATTTTACGTCTAGTCGAATTCGAGAAACGCTCGCCATAACTACTAGTACTTACGCCAAAACGACACCGCACAGCTGTTTTACCCTGTTTGGAACAAAAAGAAACGAGACTCCACGAAAGAAACACAAAAAACCAGTAAAAGCTATCGTAAAATTGGCTAGCTCTCTTTGCTAACGCATAACTATTTATACAATATTATCTCAAGGCTCTGAAACATAATAACCGCGCTGACCACACAAGTCGTGAGAATCACAACAACTAAATTCATACAGGCCACGTCGTAACTCCTAGCTAGGTAACCAAACTCGAATTAATCTCCAAACATCATAATTAACTACATACTAATAAAGATACCTATTCACGATATTCACGCATGTAACCATTCATAAATATCGAAAGAGTTGGATAGCCGACCATAACAAACGGTACTGCATACCGTATTTAAGTTATACGCGGTTTCCGCGACAATAATAACATATATATTATATATTTATTATATAATTTAGGGTAATTTTAAAGAAAAATTTTATATATTATATATTTATTATATAATTTAGGATAATTTTAAAAGAAAACTTTGAAATGAGAAATGGGGTAGAAAGGTGGAGGGGTGGTTTGAGAAAAGTAGAGAGTCGGGGGTAGTGAAATTTTAATATGATGAAGGGGTAGGGTACGGAGTTGAAATTGGAGAATTTGAGGAGTGGGGATTAAGATTTGAGAAAATAGGAGATGTTTGAAAAATGTGAAAAGTTGGAGAAAAATGGGAATTTTGGAAAATAGAAATTTAAAGGAGTAAAGGAAGAGAAAGGGGTAGGGTAGATATGAGGTGAGGGGGGATAAGGGGTAAAGGATATTAAAATTTGGGGGGATGGGGTCGGAGGGTTTTGGGGAAATGGGAGATATTTGAAAAATGGAGAAAAATGAGGAAAAAGTGAAAATTTAGAAAAAGAATTTTATGGGAAGAGGTAAAAGGAGAAGAGGAGTTTTATATATTTTAACAGAGGAGGTGAGGAGAAATATTAAATTTTGTAGGGGTTTGGTTAGGTATTGGGAGATGGAGGGTAGTTTGAATTTTAGTAGAAAAATGGGAAAAAGAAGAAAAATGGATTTTGGGTAGAATTTTGGTTGTGTGTCGAAGAAAAGGGTGGGTGAGGTATATATTATAGGGAAAAAGGTAGGGAAGTAGGGGAAAGTGTGTTTTATATAATTTTATTTAAGAATGCCAGGGGCGACAGCGAATACCAAGACAGGAGTGGAGGCCGGCCCCAGTGTTGTAATAGCAATTGAAAATTTTAGGTGTGAAAAAGGCACCAGCCCCGACAATATGGATCATTCACACAAGGCTCTTGTACAGTCTGACAACAGGTTTATGACCAGTCTGTCTCTTTCACTTGAAGCACAGTCTGCCTTCTTTCTGTTTAAGCACTCCGGCCACTGATTTCAGTATGCTTATGATCTGATTTAATACGTTAGCTTTTAGGTTAATGAAAACTACTTAGTGTTGGGCCTGGTCCTTAGCCTTAAGTTATTACAACTATATAGTGTTTAAGGTTTAACCTTGAGCGATAGTGGTTAGGGTTTAGGTTATCTATTACTTGACACAGCGACACCGGAATGGCTGCCAACCGTGCGATTATTTGAATACCCGTTATTAAAACAGTACAGTAGCGGTCATGATTACTCCCGAGTTGAAGTTCCTCACTCCATACGTCTTACCGGACGGAAACGCGATGGGGACAACCTTGGGCTACGGACGCAGGTCCTAGAATTGTAAATGGGATCTAACGGTAGCTCGTGGAGGTTACCTTTTTCACACCCCTTATTAAATACTTCGTACAGCTTCAAGAATTTCCAAACACTAAGCCTAC
Source organism: Trileptium ribeirensis (assembly GCA_030248225.1). NCBI lineage: Eukaryota > Metazoa > Nematoda > Enoplea > Enoplida > Thoracostomopsidae > Trileptium > Trileptium ribeirensis. Next base: position 20,766 of record JASANE010026681.1, read on the forward strand.
GACTAGATTCACAATAGTCTCGCTACCAAAACCGTTAATATCGTGCATTCTTTGCGCACCAGAAGACGAGAATCGTTACTTACCAAGTGAGCTAGGCGGAAATCCGAGTATAGGCGTTTCCTTGCAAGTCAGTAACAGTTAAAACGCCGAGTATAGGCGCCTTGAGATACAAATCCTAACAGAATGGACGATATTCTATAGTTATAAGCTCCTTCTCTATAGTATATATAATTGACACTGAAATCGCAAACATGTCGCTAGACGCAATTCTTTTTGCGTAACACCCGAGTACAGCCGATTAAAAGCTAATGGATTCAAAACCATAAGCTAAAACGTAGAGAAAATACTGCTTGGTCAGATACCCTGTGCTATTTTTAAAAGAAAAATACCTGGCCGTAAAGGAATTCGTCGAATCCTGAAAGTATTAGTTTGGTAACCCCTATTATTAAACTCAATGCAATTCAATAAAGCCTGTAAACAACGATATGCGAGATGTCGGCCACTTCCTTACCGATCAAAACTAAAAAACTAAATCGGTAACACAAAAACATTAGAAATACAAGTTAGCTACACACTATAATTAAACCAAATTATGCAAATTAGGTAAAATAGGAAGTAAAATTTTGAGTTTAATAAACTAAAAACCTAGGGAGACGTATAATAAGATATTTAGTGAAAAAACGAAGAAAGTGGAATGTTAGCCCTGGAAACCCCTTGGTAGATCTACTCAATTCCCTATTAGCAATTTGGCAGATGCCGACTTCCGACACAATTCTCCTTTTACTTCATTTTCTTTTACTAGCTAAATAATTCAGAAGTCAACTCTTATTTTCGTTTTCCCGATTTTCCGTTTTCCCATTTTCCCGATATCCCGATACAATTTCTCCGTTTCCTAATTTCTGTTTTCCCGATTTCTCAATTTCCCGATTTCCCGTTTTCCAATTTCCCGATTTACCAGTACAATTTCTCTGTTTCCTAATTTTCGTTTTCCCGATTTTCCGTTTTCCCAATTTCCCGATTTCCCAATACAATTTCTCCGTTTCCTAATTTCTGTTTTCCCGATTTCCCAATTTCCCGATTTCCCACTTTCCCGATTTCCCGTTTCCGCGATTTCCCAATTTGCCATTTTTCCGATTTCCCAATCTGATTTCCCAATTGCCCGATACAATTTCTCCATTTCCCAATTTCCCGCTTTCCCAATTTCCCGTTTTCCCAATTTCCCGATTTCCCAATTTCCCGTTTTCCCAATTACCCGATTTCCCAATTTCCCGATACAATTTCTCTGTTTCCCGTTTTCCCGCTTTCACAATTTCCCGTTTTTCCGTTTTCCCAATTCCCCTATTTCCCAATTGCCCGATACAATTTCTTCATTTCCCGATTTCCCGTTTTCCCAATTTCCCGATTTCTCAATTTCCCCCCACCCCCTCCCCGTTTTTCCGATCCTCCGCTTTCCCAATTTTCCGTTTTTCCAATTTCATGATTTCCCAATTTTCCCGTTTTCCCGATTTTTTGATTTCCCAATTTCCCGCTACAATTTTTTCATTTCCAAATTTCTGTTTTCCAGCCCAATTTCCCGTTTTCCCACCCGTTTAAAGGTAGAAAATGCGAAAAAGAGAAAGTTTACTCAGTCTTCACGGAAAATCAAGTAACCAAACAAAAATAAATACAATTCAGTGTGTGTCTATTATGCAAGACACACATGCAAATGAAATAAAATTTCCCGCAGGAAAACGGGAAGCCCCGGAAGTTCACTTGGGCCCCGCACTCTATAATTCGCCTCCCGCGATCCCGTATACCTACACCTTCTTCTAATGTGATGCCGAGACTCAAAATTGTAAAAGCGTGTCTCTCACATCAAGAGACCGGTTCCGACAGACGCGACGAACGAAGAATCTTACAGACGATTTGCTGGAAACCGAGGAACTCATGCGAGAGACCGCTTTCCATTTTTGAGTCTCGGGATCGCCATTAAAACTGTAGGTATACATCGGGAGGCGAATTTAGACAGCGTGGCCCAGTGGAAACTTCCCAGCCTTCCCGTTTTCGTGCAGGAAATTTTAATTAGCTCAATTGTGTGTCTTGTATAATAGACACACACTGAATTGTATTTATTTTTTGTTTGGTTACTTGATTTTCTGTGTAGACTGAGTAAACTTTCTCTTTTTCGTATTTTCAGTTTTTAAATGGGTGGGAAAACGGGAAATTGGGAAAATTCGGAAAAACAAGAAAATTGGGTAACTGAAAAATGGTATCGGGAAATTGGGAAATCGGGAAATTGGGAAAACGGAAAATTGGGAAATCAGGAAATTGGGAAAACGGGAAATTGGGAAAGCTGGAAATAGGAAAATCGGGAAATTAAACGAAAATAAGAGTTGACTTCTGAATTATTTAGCTAGTAAAAGAAAATGAAGTAAAAGGAGAATTGTGTCGGAAGTCGGCATCTGCCAAATTGCTAATAGGGAATTAGTAGACTACCAAGGGGTTTCCAGGGCTAACATTCCACTTCTTCGTTTTTTCACTAAATATCTTATTATACGTCTCCCTAGGTTTTTAGTTTTGTAAACTCAAAATTTTACTTCCTATTTTACCTAATTTGCATAATTTGGTTTAATTATAGTGTGTAGCTAACTTGTATTTAGAATGTTTTTGTGTTACCGATTCAGTTTAGTTTTGATCTTCAAGGAAGTGGCCGACATCTCGCATATCGTTGTTTACAGGCTTTATTGAATTGCATTGAGTTTAATAATAGGGGTTACCAAACTAATACTTAGGATTCGACGAATTCCTTTACGGCCAGGTATTTTTCTTTTAAAAATAGCACAGGGTCTCTGACAAGCAAGCAGTATTTTCTCTACGTTTTAGCTTATGATTTTGAATTCATTAGCTTTTAATACGGCTGTGCTCTGTTACGCAAAAAGAATTGCGTCTAGCGACATGTTGCGATTTCAGTGTCAATTATACTGTAGAGAAGGAGCTTATAACTATAGAATATCGTCCATTCTGTTACGATTTGTATCTCAAGGCGCCTATACTCGGCGTTTTAACTGTTACTGACTTGCAAGGAAACGCCTATACTCGGATTTCCGCCTAGCTCACTCCGTACGTAACAATTCTCGTCTTCTGGTGCGCAAAGAATGCACGATATTAACGGTTTTGGTAGCGAGACTATTGTGAATCTAGTCGTAGGCTTAGTGTTTGGAAATTCTTGAAGCTGTACGAAGTATTTAATAAGGGGTGTGAAAAAGGTAACCTCCACGAGCTACCGTTAGATCCCATTTACAATTCTAGGACCTGCGTCCGTAGCGCAAGGATCTCCCCATACGAGTTCCCGTCCGGTAAGACGTATGGAGTGAGGAACTTCAACTGCATAGTAGTCGACCGCTACTGTACTGTTTTAATAACGGGTATTCAAATAATCGCACGGTTGGCAGCCGTCCGGTGTCGCTGTGTCAAGTAATAGATAACCTAAACCCTAACCACTATCGCTCAAGGTTAAACCTTAAACACTATATAGTTGTAATAACTTAAGGCTAAGGACCAGGCCCAACACTAAGTAGTTTTAACTTAACCTAAAAGCTAACGTATTAAATAGGATCGTCAGGCGTATTGAAATCAGTGGCCGGAGTGCTTAAACAGAAAGAAGGCAGACTGTGCTTAGAGTGAAAGAGACAGACTGGTCATAAACCTGTTGTCAGACTGTACAAGAGCCTTGTGTGAATGATCCAAGTATTGTTGGGGCTGGTGCCTTTTTCACACCTAAAATTTTTCAATTGCTATTTACAACACTGGGGCCGGCCTCCACTCCTGTCTTGGTATTCGCTGTCGCCCCTGGCATTCTTAAATAAAATTATATAAAACACACTTTCCCTTCTTCCCTACCCTTTTCCCTATAATATATACCTCACCCACCCTTTTCTTCTACACACAACCAAAATTCTACCCAAAATCCATTTTTCTTCTTTTTCCCATTTTTCTACTAAAATTCAAACTACCCTCCATCTCCCAATACCTAACCAAACCCCTACAAAATTTAATATTTTCTTCCCCTCACCTCCTCTGTTAAAATATATAAAACTCCTCTTTCTCCTTTTACCTCTTCCCATAAAATTCTTTTTTCTAAATTTTCACTTTTTCCTCATTTTTCTCCATTTTTCAAATATCTCCCATTTCCCCAAAACCCTACCAACCCATCCCAAATTTTAATATCCTTTACCCCTTATCCCCCCTCACCTCATATCTACCCTACCCCTTTCTCTTCCTTTTTACTCCCTTTAAATTTCTATTTTCCAAAATTCCCATTTTTCTCCAACTTTTCACATTTTTCAAACATCTCCTATTTTCTCAAATCTTAATCCCCACTCCTCAAATTCCCAATTTCAACTCCCCAACCTACCCCTTCATCATATTAAAATTTCACTACCCATCTCTCTCTACTTTTCTCAAACCACCCCTCCACCTTTCTACCCCATTTCTCATTTCAAAGTTTTCTTTAAAATTATCCTAAATTATATAATAAATATATAATATATAAAATTTTTCTTTAAAATTACCCTAAATTATATAATAAATATATAATATATATGTTATTATTGTCGCGGAAACCGCGTATAACTTAAATACGGTATGCAGTACCGTTTGTTATCGTCAGCTGGGCGTATTCGATATTTATGAATGGTTACATGCGTGAATATCGTGAATTGGTATTATTATTAGTATGTAGTTGATTATGATGTTTGGAGATTAATTCGAGTTTGGTTACCTAGCTAGGAGTTACGACGTGGCCTGTATGAATTTAGTTGTTATTAATTCACGATTTGTGTGGTCAGCGCGGTTATTATGTTTTCAGAGCCTTGGAGTGATATTGTATAAATAGTTATGCGTTAGCAGCGGAGAGCTAGCCAATTTTACGATAGCTTTTACTGGTTTTTTGTGTTTCTTTCGTGGAGTCTCGTTTCTTTTTGTTCCAAACAGTGTAAAACAGCTGTGCGGTGTCGTTTTGGCGTAAGTACTAGTAGTTAAGGCGAGTGTTTCTCGAATTCGACTAGACGTAAAATATTCATGTACTAATTGTAGGAAGTTCAACTACGACGGTAGTGTATGTTCAATTTTGTTTCCAATGGGCGTGTATAGACATATCCGCATTGATTATTGATCGTAGTAGCGAATTGGTGACAGTAAATTCAACGTATATATTCTAATACTGTGTATATAAATTAGTCATAGTTTAATGGTTTGGTGCACTACTACTACAACAGTTTTGGTAATTTGATAAACTATAGGCTCACGGTGATTGACCGTAGGTTTCACAGCCATAGGTTTCCCGCGATAGCGAACCCAAGTACGCAAGCATGGCATTGCTGTTTTAATGTTATTCGAGGCGTTCTTGTGACGATAGCTGTGTTAGGGCTACAGTCTCCTTATTGTTATTGTAAACTTACTATCAATATATATGTATAGCGAGCTCGTACCAAAAAGCAAAGGGTAGCCGGTACATAACGTGGAGTGAATCTGGAGGACACGTTGTTATTATCGCAATTATAACTGTTAACGGCAGTATCAGTGTGTCATGTCAAATAACGTTATATGCGAAGAGCGAGTACGAAGAGCCATGTTATAAGGCCTTTATCTTAACGTTTTTCCAACGAATTTTATCACCCGGATGCTAGCTTCAACGGTTGTTACAACACATATCGTCACTACGACCTTCAAATCGCTTCTGCTTTAACACAACGTAAGCACCACCTTGGCTGTAACGTTGGCGTTTCGTTACGTTAGTGAATGAACTATTGCAATTACTTGGCTGTCATTGACGAGAGCGTGATAGAACCTAATATTTGATTCATAAAGCTGTTACTACAGATTTGAATTTTGGTGGTTCATTCCTGGAACAAGCGAGACTAAGAACCCTATCACCACTTTTAACATTGGTATATTATAGTAGTTTCTGGGGGTCGGAGCGTCGCGTAAGCACGAAGATACAACACCGCCGTAAAAGATTAAGCTCGGACAAGTATTACCGGTAGAGTATAAGTGTGAGCTGAAAACAATCTAGTACTAAAGAATAGTACTGCTATTTGGATACGAGTGCGCCACTAATTGTTATTGGTCATCGTGAACTAAAAACCTTCGGTACTAAAGAATAGTGCCGCGACTTTTGAATACTAGAGAAAGAGTACCGCCGTAGTGATCAATCAACAACTATAACCAGTGCTCTAATTTTTCTCATACTTTGCAATAAACATTCCATAACTGTGTTTGTTGCCTTATTATCTGGAACTCGAGCACGTAGAGCCGAGTAAGGTTACGCCGCTTCTCCAAAAATAGAGCATTAGTATTGCTCACGAAAAGAAAGACGCGCGTCACATAATAACACCCCACCGGCATTCTACTGGCCACACCTCCAACCGCACAATCTTTCGGTGACGAATCCCGTCCCCTTTTATAACCTATAGCCGACATAAGGGAAAATTCCCATCCAGCCCCTACCCCTTACGATCAGTTAAAATGTAACAGTTACCAGCGGGGTTTCCGGTTCGAAACCGAATCCCCAAAATTACCAAAAACCCCGGGTTGATCACCAAATTCTTTGATATGTTTCTCCCTCCCCTGGTTTGTTGTTTTTGTTGCCTTTAAATGCTAAAGACGTGTTCATACGCTCAAATTTTGTGGTCAAGACTAGAGCTCAAAATTTGATCAAAATTGGACGGTAATTTTTAAACAAAAATTGCGCTGTTTCAAAATTTGAGCTCAAACTTTTTCAGGTTATACATGGTCGATGACTGGCAAAACCAATACCATTGAAATGTTTGAACAATGTTCACACTTTCAAAGTTATTAAAGTGCAAAAAATATGCCTTCAAGTTTTGATCAATTTGAGCAAAAAGTTTGAGCGTGTGAACACGCCATAATTTGCATAATTAGGATTATTTTCATTTATTAGCTAACCCATGTTAGCTTCTTTCTTTTATCTACAATTCAGTTTTGGTATGACCGACAACGGAGTTAGGTGAAGCACAACAGCGGAAGAACATATATACGCTTTAATCGGGTTTTATAATCAAAAATGGCGACTTATCTTCGCATCATATATACGAACTGTTATATTTAACACAATTGCTTTCGACTGCGTAATTGTTCTGATCTATACTTATGGCTGGTCACCTAGCTAGCAGATAACAGGCATTTGAATTATAGACACGAACTATGCGAATGATACGATTAGTTTTATGACTTTATCGATGCTTAAAGGTTTTTCTCTGGCTTTACTTGGTGATAAGACGTTTTGGTGCTCGGAGTCTGTTGCAGTGATTGGAGTTGTAATTAAAGAGGCTTTGTAGATTTATGGTTTAAGTGATGGTGCGCCTTGTTCCTCTCAAATAAAATTAACGTTGAGTTACGAAGTAACTACGCAAATAGGTACTTATCGTTATAATAAATTATATTATTCCTATTATTATTCCCTGATAAAACTTGAACTGAGCACGAGCTTAATACTATCATTTTAATCAGATTGTACGATTATTATACATAATACATAATAATAGTTGTTTAAACATTGTGAAATGGTTAATACTCGTTTGGCATCAACTGACGATGCCCTGCCTGATACTGTGAAGTGTGCGATGTGCCATTGGAGATTTCTGATATAGACACGAAAATCATCTGTGGGAAGTGCCGGTCTGCGTGTCACCGATCATGTGCCAAGGTTAGCTCCAACATTGTGTCGGATGCCTCAAAACCCGACTCCAGTATTCGATGGTTTTGCCCGTCCTGTCTCACAAATATCGACGAGGGGTTGGCCAAACTCCACTCCTTTGAAGAGCGTCTTGTGAAATTTGAAGAAAATCAACAGAAGTTGGAGGGCATCATGTGTGAATTGAACAAAAAATTTGACGTCGTCATCCAGGGTCTAGCCGCCCCAGCCCCTTCAGTGTATCCTACTGATGCTTGCGGCATCCGAGAAAATGCTGGTGGTGATAATCGTGTTTTAATTGGTGGTGTAAATGACTCATTAAATGTTGGCGAAAATGCTAGCAAGAGCTGTGAAAATAGTATAACAGCCAGAGTCTTGGGTGAAATTGATGATCGCAACCGTCATAAATGTAATATAATTGTTGCAGGTCTCTCAGAATCAAACAGTAATGTTGTAGCAGATAGGAAAAAGTTTGATTTGGATAAAATGAAGTAGCTTTTTGTTGAGAGTAAAATTCTATGTAATTCCGAAAATGTGATTGTGATGTATCGGCTCGGAAAACCACGGGCAGATAAAAAGCAGAGACTACTAAAAGTAGTATTTAACAACGAAAACGACCGAAATTTGGCTGTCTCGTCGGCCCTGTCTTTGCGAAAATTGCCGGTAACATCTGAGTTCAGTGCTTGCTATATAAATCCTGACCGCACACGGGCCGAGATCGAAGTGTTCAACGCTACGCGTGCCAAGCGCAAGGCTCAAGGAAGTCTCCGGGTATGAGCGTTACTATTGAAGCATCGGGCTACATGACAGTCCCGAGCTCTGTCCTGGGCCAGGACACCGCTTGACTGAGAACTCTGTGACAGGATCTATAGCTCCTTGTAATAACTTTAGTGCTAGACTAACTGGTCTGTTTTGTAATTCATACTCGTCAACTAAATCTAACTTTGTATATATAATTAGTGGTTATGTATCTGGTTCAGCGATTAGTCGTGCAAACTCTACTCAAACTAATTGGCAATATCAAACTTTGGTTATAAGTGTGTTTTAATCAACGGTCGTTCTGTAATAAATAAGCTACGAGAGCTTGAACTGTTTATTGTTTAAAACAATTTTGACATTGTATGCACTACTGAGTCGTGGGCGTCGGACTTGAACGATGACAGTGAATTGCAGTTGCTAAATTTCAGCGTGTTCCGATGTGACCGAGTAGGGAGACGCGGCGGGGGAGCTTTGATCCTCATCCGTTCGTCAATAAACGCCCGTTTGTCTAACAGGATTGATACTGCTGGCTTTGAAGACATAGTTTGTTGTGAAATAAGTTGCTCCGTGAACACTGTTATTCTGTTGGCATGCGTGTATCGATCTCCACCGTCTTCGGATGTCAATGATTCACTCCTGTGTGACTGTATCCGTAACATTGCCGAATGCAGTGGTATGTGGCTTACCTGTATTTGTGGCGATTTCAACTACCCCAAAATTGACTGGGTAAATTCCAATTGGCCCCCATCAGAATACGATTTTATGGACTGCATCATCGATGCCAGCTTGTCGCAGCATGTATCCTTGTGTACCAGGGGTGATAACATCCTTGACTTGATTTTTTGTTACGCTGATAATGCGATTAACAACGTTGAGATACTACCGCCATTGAAATCATCAGACCATAATTGTGTTAAATTTGACCTAGCAAGTCTTCAGTCGTCCCGTTCCCGTTGTAGCCTTCGCCCGAAACAAGTTCGTGATTGGGCCCGCGCCCCGTGGTGCCGCATTAGGCAACTCATTGCCTCAACAAATTGGGACTCAGTGTTTGAAAAAAATGATTCGCCCTGCATCTGGGCCGAAATGCGTGAAATCTTTTGTCGTGCCATTGATAGTCTTGTTCCGTTGAAAACGTTACATCAGCTGAGGAAGCCCGTTTGGGCAGACGGTCCGTGTTGGAAGGCATTGAACCAAAAGCATAACGCCTGGAGGCGTTACAGGCGATCTAACACCAATGCGGCGTACGAAGATTTTAGGATAAAAACTGAGATTGCTGACCATTTCTGTGACGAGTCAATCCGCGAGTTTGAATTCAAATTGGCGTCAAATATCGTCGTCGATCGTAAATCTTTCTTCAATTACGCGTCGACGAAAAGCAAGATTCCACCGAAAATCGGTCCAATGGGCTGAAGACAGCAATGCCTTCAACCAGTACTTTGCGTCGGTGTTCAATCAACACCATTTTGTTGCCCCAAAAATCGTCTATCGTACAGACAGTAGGTTGTCCAGAGTCGAAGTATCGATTCATAGCGTCAAATCGGTTTTAAACAGAGTAAATGCAGGTGCTGCCCCTGTATTTGATGAAATTTCAAACCGCTTCCTTGTGAACACACAAAACGTCATTGCCGAGCCGCTCGCTCGACTGTTTAATTTGTCTCTTCCATCAGGTGTATTTCCCCGTTAATGGCGTGATGCCAAGATTGTTCCAATTTACAAAGGCAAAGGTGACAAGAGCAAATGTGCCAACTATCGTCCCATTAGTTTGACTTCATCAGTAAGCAAGTTGCTCGAAACGCTCGTTCGTGACCAGGGCACTACATTTTGTTCTGCAAACCATCTAATCTACGATACCCAACTCGGTTTTCGATCCAAGCGTTCGACAACGACACAGCTTCTGGAGTACCTCAACTTTGCTACACGATGCCTGGATCAGGGCGACTGGGTAGACGTTGCGTATGTTGACTTTCGAAAAGCCTTTGATAAGGTAAACCACAAGGCCCTCCTGCACAAAATTGCTGCTTGCGGTTTTGAAGGAACGCTCCTTCGTTGGTTCCGTAGTTATCTGTGTGACCGCCGGCAGTCAGTCTCTGTAAATGGCTCGTCTTCTTCGTGGTCAGCGGTTACCAGTGGTGTCTCCCAGGGATCAGTTCTAGGTCCGCTGTTATTTCTGATGTTCATCAATGATGTTGATGAATATATATATCGTGTGCCGTTTACAAATTTGCGGATGACATTAGACAAGGTCGATGGGTCATTAAATACTGCCCTGACGTAGATTTCGACTCTTTCCAATATGATCTGGACGGTCTTTCCAACTACTGCTATGAATGGTTCGTCGAACCCAACGAGTCGAAATGTTTTGTCATGCATTGTGACCCAGATAATCCATGCGATGCTTACTCTCTGATGGGTCACTGTCGATGGGTATGCGATTACGAAGTCCGAAAAAGATGTCGGAGTGATAGTCACTGATGATCTAAAGTTCTCTAATCACTGTGCAGTGATCGCCGCAAAAGCCCGCAAAGTCATTTTCCTGATTAGGAGGACCATTCAGCAATGGTCTAAACTTATATGGTTGCATATGTATCGTTCCCTTATTCGACCTCATGTGGAATACGCAGTAAATATTTGGTGCCCACATTATCAGCGGGATATTCAGCTAATCGAGAAGGTTCAGCGCGTGGCTACAAAAATGATTCCTGAGCTTCGACGAATGCAGTATGAGGATAGACTGAACTATTTGGGAATCCAGACCTTGGCGACGAGGCGCATTCGGAGCGACCTGATCCTGCTTTATAAGATGACGCACGGCGAAGTTTCTCTCGATGTGACGAAGTTTTTCGAATCAGGATTTTCCGGAACCAGAGGCCACAACTATAAGCTTCAAACGAAGGACATACCCAGATTGGACATCTGGAAATACTTCTTCTCACACCGTATAGTTCGCCGTTGGAATTCGCTGCCATTCGATGTGGTAAATGCACAAACACTGTCATCCTTCAAAATCCGGCTCCACGCAGCAAATGTATTGCCTGCCTAATCATTTATTATGTTTTTTTTCAACTTCAATATGGCCTCGCTCCAAGGCGAGGCTTGCTCCCCTCCTTATGGTGAATTGATGCGAACAAACCAATACTACGATTCTTCAAATCGCTAACCTGCCGTACCATGTGGAGGGAAGAATGGTACGTTGAGGTACGTAATGGTACGTATCATATTAGCGGCTGTTCCCCTAGAGTTCCAAAGTGTACCACCGTAGTGAGTAATATCCAGTGGAGTTAGTGGGAAAGGAATTACTTGAGTATACCCTGGGGAGTTAGTCACGTGGGTGACCCAGTAATAAATTGGGAACTTGAGAGTAGCTGCCACTACTCAATAGTTATAGCAGCCTAGCTAACCGTCCGGAAGCGGGAACATTAATATAACAGCAGGTAATTATCGTAAATCTAAGACTTTAGGATAAGGTATATAATTATATAAAGGTACGGCTCTAGCCGTCCGGAAGGCTTCGTACCAATCCACATGGGAAAGTAGTAGTATCAATATTAAGGAATTATTAGCGTAAACCTAGACCCTAGGATAAGGTAATTAAATAAACGTGCGGGTAAAGCCATCCGGAAAGCTTCTTACAAACCCAGCACAAAGGAAGGTATCAAAATTAAGGAAACCTATTAGCGTAAATATAAGGAAAGGGAGAAAAGGTTTTCAAAATAAACTTAAACCAGTTGTCTAGTAAAGGCCACGAATGAACGTTAAAACCTTACTAGAGGAAAAGTAAGTAGCGCTCCATTTAACGCTAACTTATTTAGATACTATTTAGAATAATAGTGCGCTCAAAAATTGATTTGAGAACTAACAGAAAACAAGGCTTGTCTAGTGCAGATCGTAAAACAAAGGTTGAACAGTTACAATTTAAAGCGAGTGGTTAACAATACCGAGAGCTTAGACCAATGCTATAAGTGACGCAAATAGTGACGCTATTATCTGGTCAGGTATGAAAATCAGTCTTCGATATATAATGTTACTTTTGAATAAAAAGTTCTGAAATACTGTCTTTACTTGACTTGATGTTGAAATTATCGTCAGAACAAATCGAATTAGACATGCCGCAGCGCTACAGCTAAGTTTCCAGGGTCGACATGGGTATATATATACGTGTGCCCAGATAAAGACCCATAGTTACTATTATCTGCCGGCATTCTCACTGAAGCATGCATACGGACTCCGCATCTTCCGGGGAATAATCCGTTCCCCATCTTTAATTTCCGATAGCCTTCATAAAAAAGTGCCGTCTAACCCGGCTACCCATCCAAAAAATCATAAAATAACATGCTGACCACGACGACGTGTAAAAGTGGAGAACAATAGTAGGTAATAAAATAAAATTGGTCAATAATTTTCTCAAAAATTAAAATTGCCTCCAGCCCGAACTAAGGCAGAAGTTAAAATGGAATCTGCTTATATTTTAGTAAACGATTTACCATACCAGGATGACTTACCAAGCCCGCTCGAAACCAAAAAGTAGTAAAAATGCGTCTGCAAAGAACGCCACCTGGAGCAAATGCGCAAAAACAACAGATAACCAAACCAAAGAATAGTGGCAGTAGGGAACAAACATCAAAATTGAAAACAGTGAATTCCTGGATACAACTCCTGAATTTGAAAGAACTATGTAACAGATGAACATCAATTTATTATTTTTGTGATATCTTATATTGATTAACTAATGAAGATCCAAATTGTGCAACCAACCGCACCATAATAACTTCCAAATTTAAATATACCTCACGGTACTTCTGACGACCATTGTTCGAAATGTACCATACATCGAAATATGAGCACACTTAGGATCTAAAAGTGTGGTCCAAAATGACAAGAAAATCCTTTTGGCCGAGTATGACCGTGATCTACTAGAATACATTGAAGAATGTATTCCGTGTGCTCGATTTCGACAAAGTCCAAAACAAAATCCATTGCAACCGATCAAAGAACTAAGCATCCTTCCACATGCTAGGCATCGATGTTATCGGTCCTCTAGACCATCAATCAACTCAATCTGGTTACAAATGCTACTAACTTGGTTCATGGATTACTTCACGAAATGGCCTGCAGCATTCCCAAAAGTATACCAGACAGCGCAATCACGAAACTCTTTATCAAAAAACAATCCTATGTTGACATGGGAGTTCCACCAAGAATATACAAACGCTATCAAGGACCTTGCTTTACTGCTCCCATCTTCCCAAAAGAATTGGCGTTTATTGCAACAAAGAAAGTGTATTCGGCACCATATCATCACCAAGCTAATGAATTAGTTGAAGGATGGAATCAAACGCTCGAAAGCGATGCCTGAAACGTCACTAACAGAATTGACCCCCCGATAGATGGGATCAATTATTGGAACAGCTATGTTTGGCGTATAAACGTGCGGAGCAATACGAACGGTTGAAGTAATAACTAACATAACA